>OZ005743.1:110313241-110388536 GCA_963930735.1 Dioctria linearis | reverse complement strand
CCATTGGGCAACAGAGCGCTCTAAGAAACTTTCTGGAACGTTTCCCTGGAAACTTGTAGCACTTCATTTCTCTTACCCAGTTCATTGCTTCTTTACATAGACATGTTCGACGAGGCAAACGGACGCACTTCAATGCTGTCCTTAAGAAGCCTTCTAGAAGTTATGTGAAATGATGGGGCGAAGATATTTTTTGAAGGTTTCTTTTCAAAAAGTTTATTGAGCTTACTTCATAGTGCATCGCTTTATCCTTAATCTCATAAGGCATTGAATCCTGCTTCCTGAGAACAGTAGTAAGGCGCTTGCAACTACAAGCATTGCCATGAGACAAGCAGCTGGGATAACTTCACACTACACTTCTAATCACTCTGAGCTTAAAATTAAAAATTAAAATTACTTCTCACAATAGTGGAAAAATCCATTATTTAGATTCATGGAAAATTCCACCAGTAATATTACCGTGCAATATATACTTTCGGCTGTAAATCAAAAGTCCAAGGACTTTGAATTCCTTTAATAATTCTAACATCACTTCGTCCATACTGAGTATGAGTTCCTCCTCTCCGTTTCCCAATATTGCTTTTGTTTTCTCGGTATTAAGTTTTAGTTAATGCTTTTAACTAGAAATTTAAACTATCGAGATCTTCTTGTAACTTAATTCGTATTTCACTAAAATTGTGCCCTGCTATATAAGCAACGTATAATCTGCAAACAATGCCAGCTTCGAATGCTTATGTCATTTATATACAATGATACGTGAAGTATTCCCAAAAACCATTCCTTGGGGTACTCCCAAATTCATATTTGCAGCTGGTTATATCCTTACGAAACTCCGTTCTATGACTTCTGCTTGATAGAAAACTTCGAAACCATTCAAATTCTGTGGGTTTTACTTTTCAATTTTTTGTAGAGGCAGCTGAAACTCAAAATTACGTACCTACTCTGTTCTTGTTTTTATGCTATTTCTTCCTTCTATGTCATATTAATCGCTTTTTCATAAGAGTGTTTTTATCTGAATCCATAGTTGGTTTTCAATAATTAATATACTGCAAAATTGGATTGTTCGCGATCTTCTCCAATACTTTTTCCGGGTCCAGTAAACTATTAAAAGGCCGAAAATCCTCCGTTTTTTGTTCTTTTTTCGGATTTTGACTTTCGCAGTTAGCGTGAGCATAAATTCCCTTCAAAACATAGGAAACTCTCCCGGTAACAAAATTTGATTACGATATTCATCAGCAGTAGGCCTAACATATCGAACGAATAGATTGTCATACTTGCGCTAGTAAAATTGAAATCCTTTTTTTGATTTAGTTCTATCAACGCTTCTCTAATATCTTGGATATTTACTGACCTAAAAGTAAATGTTTTACTGAGTGTTGAGAATTAGATTGAAAAAATTATTAAATTTAGGTCTTTACACTTCTTCTCGAACATCTCAGTGATGGTGATCTGAATTTATTTTTTTAGCCTGAATTCTGTACATTCAAGCAGTGCAACTATCTTGTGTAAGAGAATTATATATAATTAACTGAAAAGTTTTTTTTTTAATACTTGATGAGTTTAAGCACAGTCGAAAACTAACTCAGTTACATCTGCTTTATATTAAAAAACTAAAAAAAAATTTAAATCACCCGTAAGACAAATGATCTAAAACTTGACACTATATAGGTACTTATATTCATTCATACATGAATTAACTAACATACGTTATAAACATAAATAATGTCAAGACTTTTCCTTAGTAATGCCTTCTTAGCTTGTAAGATTTTCTGTTCGCCACAATAATTCAATATTTCACCATGAAAACCAATAAAAAATTTCACAACATTCAATATTACAAAAGAGAAAATGGACTTGAAAACCCTTGTTGCTTTCCAAAAGCATTTGCTAGTTGACTACTTCTTAAATTGAATGATAAGAACCGAAAACATAAATATACATGTACGTGTGCATACATAGAGCGTGGTAAGTCAAACGTGATGACCTTTTCTGGATATTTGAATACATATCTGATCGAATGGATGAACTTTTAAGCTTCATTTGAAAGAAAAATCTATGTACACAGTTTGATAACTTTAACCAGAAATGTTCCTCTTTAAGCCGTTTTTACTTTCATGGGGTTCATTGGGTTCAATAAACATATCAATTACGAGAATTTAAGTAGCGATAAGTTTCTATAATCCAGCATAGGTAACATGACCAAAAAACTAATCATTGACTATTGGAGCAATTAAAGTTCAATAACTTTTACCTCAGTGAATACTATTTGTTGCTATTTAGTGAGCTAAAATTCAAGTTCAAATTTGATTTGCATGGCCTTTACCTTTGAAAAAAATAAAACATTCGAAATTGTGAGAAGAGTCTACAGTTTACAGTTTTTATAAAAAATTTATGTTAACTACCTTTTTGGAAAAATAACAGAGATTAAATTAAAAAAAAAAAAGGTAAAAAAATCCGAAATTTTTAGTTTGGACAACCATAATTCTTCAGGGGAGAGTCTAGGGAAACACCCTGTATATAATCAGGGTGTTCCGGTGGAAATGATTCATATTTGGTCTATCGATAGAGCATTACTTTCTGAGTAAAAAGTTCTTTTATACCTTCCTTCGTTTAAGTTTTACTGTTTATTGCAATCTTCAAGTTAGACTTTCACTGAAGCTGTTGTAACTTTGGAAGTATTTGTACGATTGGAAAATATTTCTTATTTTCAATCGGTGTTTATTAGCCTTCAAAATAAAATATATATCAAAAAGGGTTCCAAATAATTAAAAAAAAATGGTACTTCAAAGGCTTAGTTTCCGTCCAAAATGAATGAATACTTGAAATTTCGGAACTCCAAATCAAAATTTCGGACTTTTAGTGCTCTTAATTCTCTGTGTATTAAAATAACCCATTAAGTACTTACTTTGTTTTGAAGGCTAAATAAATACCGATTGAAAATTGAAAAAAAAACTATTCAACTCGAATAAATTCTTCCAAAGTAACAACAGCTCTTCAGTGAAAATCTAACTTGAAGAATGCAATAAACAGTAAAGCTTGAACGAGCTTAAACGAGTGAGTATTTTCATATGGTCTAAAAGATCTTTTTAGTCAGAAAGCAACGCTCTATCGATGTACCAAATATGAATCATTTCCGGAACACCGTGTATATGTATACGTATGGAATAAAATAATTTTTAAGATTCTTTTATTTTTACTATTCTAAACTGAAAATAAGAAACTGCCTCGTCCCTCTTACCACTTACTTTTTTACTGCGTGCCAAAAATTACGGTAGTCCTAGATCTCATTTTGGAGAAATGAATTTTCAACTTATGAAAATTGTAAAGCATTAAACTTCAGTTGGCATTTGATTTATAAAAATTCGTTGGCTCCATTCTAGAGATATGATTTTTTGAAAATGACATTTCATCGTAAAATTACGAAATTTCTATTGCTTATTGGGGAGAGTCGTATGTGTATAAAAAAAACATCTCGATAAATCTCCCCAGGAGTTATAAAATATACATATGAACATTGGCAGCATATTCATACATATTTGTAAAAAAATTAATTTACAATTCTTTGTGACCTTGACAATATATCTGTTAAAAACATTTAAAATAGAGAAGGTCGAATTAATGAACTCTGGGGAGTCCTACCGAACAGAAAACACAGATCAGTTCAAAGTTTCGCAATATCTTAAATAAAGTTGGAAAATGAACTTAGTTGGTTGGTCAATCGAGACGCCATTTTGGAAGTAGCTAATGTGACAAATTAATTTAAAAAATAAAATAAAAATACTTTAACATATGATGAAAACTACAGTCATATTACTTATAAACAGGATAGCAAAAATATTTTGAAATGAAAACGATTCCAACACACCCCATATTCCCTTATCATGATATTTTCTATGATATTTTGCTTGTTTTGTCTTTATGTATGTACTTTCACTAATACAATTTCGTTTCGATGTATTCCATAAAGTCGATTCGGTCGAAATGGATTACTCTTCCTTTAATATTCCATTTGAAAAGGATTTCAATGCCTCCTCTCTTGTATATAAGTCACTCAAACCAATCATTTCAAGATTTTATAGAAATCGACTATTTAAAACCACAGAAATTTCCAATTAGAAGACCAGAACTAACAAGAAAATGTTTGGGAGGATAGGGCTGAGAGTACTCTTGTATCCGGTAAGTTTTAACAAGGGCTAAGAAATTAATATTTCGTTGAATCGTTGTTTGAAATACAATTGTAAGAGAATTAATTTGGTTTTCATGCACGTATCTGATAGAGAAATTGCCATTAAGCTTTTCCTGCTAAAATACCTTCAAGTTAAGTGCTAATACGTGCCACATAAGACTTTACAAAAAAAGGAAAAATACAAAACAGTTTTATTCTTACCCCAGATTTTATTACTCCCCTTAACGAAAGCAGGCAATTTACACCTGTGAAGTGGCTCATCATTTTTCCGTGAGCCCCATAGGAAGTTCCCATTATTATATATCCTTGAGGAGGGCTTTTGTTAGACTTTCACCTTAAATTGAGAGCTTTCGTCAGAAGTTATATTTTGACTTGCTTAAATATATAAATATATAAGAAGTGCCCAGATTAATCATAACATTTTTCACGATTTAAAGTTAAACATTTACCTTCTTTTTTTATGCTGAAGACCGTGGTTTTAGTGATGATTTATTTAAAATGATAATAAACTCATTTAGTTATGTAGCTACGTGAAAAGAGGTTTTTTTAACGGAAATACCATGTAATATATTTAAGTATGCTATTATCATGGAAAGAGCCGTATTTCGTACACTTATAACAACAAACAAATAAAAATATTAATCCTGTCAGCTGGAAATACGAACGCACGAGCATGAAACTAGATACCTATGCCGTGATTTTTGGAAGAAATTCTTTTAAAGGAAAGAACTGATTCTTGGAAGCTAAGCTTGTTTTAAGACGATCATATTTTCCTTTTTCCTTCTTTGCGTATTGATGGGTCATCTACATAAACTTCTTATGTAAATGTAAGTTATCTCTAATATCCCTAGACAGAGCGTGACATTAGAACTCCCAGGACAATTCTAAAAAAAACGACATCAGAATTTTATTTCCTTAAAACTTGTTTTCGAATTCATGATTTCCAGTTATACACTAAGCATAAATGTAGTGCGACATGAAATTTGTTTTGCTTAAATTTTCTTTCGAATAAGTTGAAAACTATCCGATATATAGCAATTTTTTTTAAATTCAGATGGAACCTTTACCTATATTGAAGGAATATCGTTTCCCAATTTTCATTGAATGGACAGTTCTTACTCGGGGTTTTACAATTAAAAGTAAATGAACTGCATTAAAGTATTAATGATAAGAAACACTGTATATAAAATAAATAATAAATAATAATTATAATAAATAAAATAAAAATAAATAACATTCTTTCCAACTTAGGTCATTAATATGGACTTGCTCGATGATGTTAAGATATCCGGCTTCACTCTAGAATAAATGTGATCATCTGTACTTTTCCTTCGGAGCATACTAGCGTCTACGTCCCTCTAGGTAAAGAAATAGAGTGCATTCAAGTGCTCGCTGAGAACATAACATGAAGGCTTCAGTGTGGCCTAAGCAGGCCATGCTTTGCACCTTCTGGCTGTCTGTCTGCTCAGTTTTGGGCTACTAGGCCCTGAAAGATCCATAAAGTCATATTTGGACTTAGAGCCCACTTTTTCCGAAAATCCTTTGACTCCTAAATATATACATATATGTATATTTTTTTAAAAATATTCTAGTGGAAGTCCAATTAGTTTAGGAGCTGGGCACTGGAGGCTCCTTTTCCTAGTGAAAGGGATTTAAATTTCCATTTAACACAAACGATAATGTCATCAGCGTATTTCTGCTCCTTACGGTCGGCTCTTGAATTAGAGCCACAATCAAGAGCCATAGTAGTGGTATTAAAACCTCGCCTTGCCAGCAGCCTCTTCTGGAGGGTTTGATTGTTTGGGATCTACCGGTTAAGGTAGTTGTTATGCAGAGTTCTTCCAGCATACTGCCAATTCATCTGACAATACAGGTTTCTATAATTCTATCTTCGATTACCCTTTTGATCGAGTCAATTAGTATTGTCAAAGGCGTCTTGTATGCCCATGAAGAACATAGCAGGACCTTCTTATCCTCTGTTTCTTTCTCAATAGTCTCTACTAGACGAACCACGCATAAATATCTCAATTTGTTTGAAAAATGACAGATTGAATTCGGGAGTTCCAAGGTCGCGGTTAAATAAATTAAATTTTTGAAAAATTGTATCGCAGACGAATTGTCATTGATTTCGGAGCTCCGGGGTGATTAAGAAAATTTTCTAGTTTTGTCACAAAAAAATCGCAGCTTCCTTCTTATACAACTTCTTTAGTTCAGATGATAGTAAACCGTATAAGCTTGTCAACGAATGTTGAACTATCATTATGTCGTTAGTTATAGGATCTCAACGAAACGAAAAAAACGAAAAAAAACCAAGAAAAAAATTATAATTTGTTTTAAATTTCAGGGATTTTCCCGCCAAAATGTCTGATATCTATTAGATTTCGTGTAAGCTTTGGAAAGCTCTGAATGCTACCTTCCATACGTACCTATCTGCCACCGTTGTTGAGTTAAGCCTATTTTTATGATGTATATTTTTATTAGTTTTACAAATTATATGCGAGCTTTATCGACAGTAACAACATTAACGAGATAATGAATCATGAAAACTAAGTGGTGGTGGTTTGCTGTCATCTGTTCTAAAAGTCACTTCAAGGACGGGGAATTTTGTGATAAACTCACATATTATCTTAATCACCCTGTGAATCCTATACGGTTCACATGGCCTCCCCAGCCTGGGCTGTGCTAAATACCAGATATGCAACGCGGCTTCAATAAGGTATTATAAAATTCCAGATGCAGAAAAGAGCATTTTAGAATAATGACCTAAAGCACATATAAATGTAAATGGAAAGAGGCGAGAAAGTTTTTTTTTTAAATAATATTAGAAAGGAAAATACGATTTTTAAAAAATAAAATAAAAAGCAAACTGTTTCATTAACGGTTACGAAATAATAAGAAAATTCATCATTTCTTCAATTAAAATATATTTTGTGTTCTTTTGCCTCAAATAATTTTAAATTCACTGGACGAACTTTTTTTGAAAGGTTGCTAGGCTTTCTTTAGTCATTTTAAAAATTCCATGATTTTTCAAATATCCTACGTTGGACTCGGAAACTGTATGATAGTTCATCGAGTGGGTTCTAACGTAAGCTGCCGGAATGGTCGAACTTAAAGTTGCCTTCTGGACATAGTTTACTACCTAGAGAAGCTGACGAGTTACTTGATTAGTTTTGTATCGGTTAGCGAACTTATTGAATAGAATTTGTGACAACCGCTTGAAATAAGTTGTACCTAAAAAAATGTCGATGTAGTTTGTGAAAACCTTTTAACATAGGCTACCCACAAATTAATCTTGCTGAATCCGGTAAGGGTAATTTCTGGCAAATTTCTTTATATAAGTTACCTACGAAAGTATGAATAGTGAATCTGGTTTGTGGCAAACTTTTGACCTAGATTACCGGCGAAAGTAATAAGATGAATCTTGTAGATGTGGTAACCTATGGAATTAGGCTACCACCAATCCTCTTGATAGCACTTTCTCAATGAAATGCATAAGGAATGCGCAAATCTTCTGAGACGTTCCTTCCTTAGTTGTGAATGCAAGTAAGAGACTCAACAGGAATTATATTATTAAAAAATTCCTTCTTCTGGTGAATATGGACGGATTGACAAAGTAGAGTAAAGATGACTTTTTTTAATTCCGTTTTATTTTTAGTTAGTTTAATTTAGAAGCCAATTGCAAATTCCTTAAAATACATTAAAATTTATCAACGCATACCTACACTGTAAAAAGGCACAAATTGTTGCCACAAAGTTTAAGGAAAAAATCCCTAGAAATGTAAGGAATATTTCCTTTAAATGTAGGGAATATGTCATAAAATGTAGGGATTATTCCCTCTTGCATGGCCTAAAATATTTAAATTTGTTTCAGAGTTCTGTCTTATAGGTTCCGCTAACAGGCCTAATCCAAGGTATGCCCTGAACCAACACAGAGCATCTAAAGAAACTGAATCAAATCCCGATGTTCTAGTGTTAGGTGTAATACAATTTGCTCGATACCTCGGCCTGTCGACATGGCGCCGATATAACGAGCTACTTACTGTGTATACGCAGTGACATAACCAAGCTACACTGGTGTCGCAGCAATAAAGAGCAACTCTTATCAAGCACAAGGGTACCCGTCAGACTCTTCTACAGTAAAGTTTGGGATTCTATCTGAAGAACCAGCTATTGGATACGACTTAAAATTAACGACAGACGTCGGACTCCGACGGAAGCACTATTTACTTCGATTAAGCATACTCGCTCGACTGTTCTGTCCGACCTGCAGTATAGGGCGCATTACAAACAGGTATGCACGCATACACCAAAGACTGTTCTCCCCTTTCAATTACATCCTTTTCAAATATAAAAAAAATTGTTTAAATATTATTCCAGTGAGGTTAGTTTTACTTGCACTAATTCTTTAGGTACCTTTCTATAATCGAGCAACTCATTTTGTACAAATACTAGAAATATATTTTTATCCAATAAGCTAATCGTTTTGAATAATGTCATTAATAATTTAAGAGGGATCCAAATTTATAAGAATTTATGATAGCAACACAATTTTTGCCTCCTAAGAGAAAAAGTGAGATAGACTGACAGAAAGATGGGAGGCAGAGATAGAGAGAGAAGAAAGAAAAGCAATTCACCAAACTGCAGATGCAACTCACAACATTAAACGCTATTTCACTGCTGAAATCAAATGCCTATATATAAGTAGTTATCAAATGTTATTTTGGCTAAAATAAATAATTGGTCTCGGTAAGTGAAGTCTATAATGGTGGAACCAATTGAAAAATAGCAAAATCTTACCCACACCCACCCAAGGCCTCTGAATATAAAGTAAATAGAAATACTTGATCTTACCATAATCTGTACTTAACATATGTACATACATAATCTGTATTTAAAATTCGTATCCACAATCTTAATCAAAATTAATTAAGTGATCTTACCACAAACAAAGGTTAAACGCAATATTTAGAATTATCAAAAGCATCTCAGAATTAGGAAAGACAAAACTTTCCATGGAATGTAATTTAAACAATTAAGTAACAAAAATATTTAAAAGTGCCCTTCCCGCTGATTTAACGTATTTAATTAAATAACTTTACCAAAGTACCGACAGTAACACGAACAAAGTTTAGAAATTGAAGACATTTCAATGAGTTAAAGGTGAATAAATTAACTAGATGCAAAGTCAAGACGGATACTAATTGCTGTGTGTACGTATTTACATATATCTACACTCGAAGAATATAAACAGACGCCTTAAATTAATTTAGCGAAATCATGAATCTTATTCGAAATTAACGGAGATTAGCAGACAATAAATTAAATATGGTAATAGTGATACTTTGACGAGACGAGTCTCAATACAGAATGAAAGTAGACATAATTTATCATGAATTCAGTAGGATTCAAAAAAATTTACAACAGAAGGAATAATCAGGTGGGTATGTCACCTTTAAGGGACAACCCTAGTGTGTCTGTCTTGAAAATTGCTGATATTCATAAATTAATATTGGTTTTTTTTTGTTATTTTAAATGAACAAGATTCGATAATCGTTTGAATTTTTTCCTTTATTCAAATCACTTTTCTTTAAAAAATTTTAGATAATGCTTTAAGCCACTGCAATGGCGGCCATTTTAGAATTGAGTATTGATTTTAGAGCTTTTTCGTTCAAAAAATTATGAAATTTTCAAATAAAATTAATAGCTTCCATACCGCTGTAAGGAAAATCATGAATAATGATGTAACCAAAGCAAACTGTTTATTTTGAAAGCTTCTATCGTTTTGAAAAGCGACATTTCAAGAAAAATCATTAATTTTAATCGATTCTTCGCATTCATTAATAGGCTCCTGGTCTAAGGTTATGTTGGGTAAAATTTATGGTGGCTTGCGAAGACTTTGGCTATTTGCTAATATATTACCAAGAAATTACTTTAATGCGGTAAATCCATCAATGCTTGATTTATTTCTTACTGCTGATAGAGGAGCTGTTTCTTTTCAAATTCAAATTCAAATTTATTCAACAGCAATACTTTGTACAAAATAAGACATAGCATTTTAAAAAGTAGTTAGCATAAAATTTAGAAAATATAAAAATAACCGGAGAAAAATAAGAATGAAAGGAATTCATATATAAAGACTAAAATTAACTTATGTAAAAAAAGATTAAGTTGCTAAGTCATAAGGACAATGAAAAAGAAATACAGAAATAACAATAATAAAGAAAGTAAAATAAAAAAACATGGCTTGCACAAACCAACAGCATGCCTAAACGATTCTTTTTTTAATTTATTCAACAGTTCCGGAACTGCGAATACTGATAGGCAGTGAATTCCAGATCATAGTTGCATAGACGAAGAACATAGCGGCGCTCTGCTCTGTGTCGGGGGTATAAGAAGGTGTCTAGTCTATTACGAGATGACTGAAGGAAAACATTTTTTGAGAAAAGATAGGAGTCCTAGAAAAATTAGTTTCAATACGTCATCACAATAATTTTAAGAAAATCCGACAAAGGACAATCCAAAACCTGTCTAGAATGTTCAGAGACTGAATACTGATATCGATAAAGAACGACAGTCGGAAAAAGAACAGGTATCAAACTCTACAAGTGAATCGGAATCAGACGCTGATATTCCTCATCATGAAGAACAAATTGAGTTAGTTTCTCCCTCAGTTAGCAACGACGCCAGTGATGAAGTTAAGCAAGCTTTGGTAGTTTCGGATCCAGGAATGTGGACGTTTCCAATAACGGACTCTCAGCGGCATGACATCGTGCAAAGCGGCCCGTCACTGCAGCTCAATAACAGTGATGAAGATTATCCGAAAGATGCCGATCAAGGGCACTTCTCCAATTTTCATTTAGCAAGAAAATTAAATAAAGGCGAGACTCAACATCGTCGCTGGGTGATATATACTCCAAAACTCAAAATAAAGTTTTCTGCTTTCCATGCCGACTATTTGGCCATTCACAAGCACATATGGTACAAGGACGAGGATGTTGTGATTGGAAATATTTAGGCAGTATTTTACACAGGCATGGAAATACCAAGGAACATATGACGTTTATGATCCAATGGATAACATTAGAAAAACAATAAAATATGAAAAAACGAAAAGCTGATACGTGAATCTCAAAAACATTGGCTTGACTTGTTTGAGAGATTAATCGATATCATTAATTTCTTAGCCTGTCATAATCTGACATTTAGAGGTCACAGAGAATCTCTTAAGTTAGACGACGACACTAAAAATTCTGGTAACTTCGTAGATTTATTTAAATTAATATCAAAATTTGATCCTACTTTACGGGAGCACATGAAACGCATTAATGATAAACAACTTACACACCATTATCTAAGCCACGATACTCAAAATGAATTGATCACATTAATGTCAAAAACAGTTACCGAAGAAGTAATTCGTAGGGTAAAAGAGGCAAAATATTACTCTTTTTTGATCGACTGCACTAGAGACTGTAGCAAAGTTGAACAAATGCCAGTTATCTTAAGATTTTGTGATACATCAACCGGCACAATAGAAGAAAACTTTATCGGATATCTTGCTGTCCCTGAGACAACTGGAGACTATTTAACTAATGCAAAACTGGGAGAGCTAGAAAAAAATGGCATAGATATTCAAAATTTTCGTGGCCAAGGATACGACAATGGAGCAAATATGGTTGGCATAAATAAAACTCGGATATTAAATATTAATCCCAGGGCATTTTTTACACCTTGTGGTTGTCACAACTGGAATCTGTTGTTGGTGGACGCAGCTAGTTCTTCTGTGGCAGCAAAAGCATTTTTTGGTTTTATCCAGAAAATTTTTGTGCTATATTCAAGTTCCAGTAAACGCTGGGAATTAATCAAGGGCCAATTAAAGCTTACTATTAAACCCTTATCGGACACAAGGTGGGAAAGCAGAGTCGAGGCTGTGAAGGCCATATAACTGGAATTCGACGATGTTGTTGAATGTATTGAAAGCTTAAAAAATCAAACAGAACAATCAGATACACTCAGTGATTGTAATGCGGTCTTAAAAGAAATGCTCACTTTAGAATTTATCATATCATTACATGTATGGTATGAAATATAATCGCGTGTGAATATTATAAGCAAATTATGGCAGTCTGTACAAGTTCATTTAAGCACTTCCCTAGAACATTTGCGTACATTTTGTAACTGAATCAAAGAATATTGATTAATTTGTAATATCATTATTATTATTGTATTTAATTGAAATAAGTTCATGAATAGAAAGCCTGAAATTGTTATATTTCGAAACTGGAACAACTTCATTGTATGTTATAATTGAACGAAAATTTGTATTGGCAATGCCTTACTGAAAGGTCTTGGCTTCTTAGAATTTTAACCTCAGTTGTCATTGTACCATTGAAGCATTTGCATAAGAATTTTGTAACTCGGCAATAAACTGAATAATTAACATTAAACGTTCAGTATTCATCATTTACATTAGCAATTATTCGCATTCTCGTTTCGCTCTATCATTTCGCTTATTTATAATCTTCAAAAATCATTGGAGATTCAACAAATATCGACAAACTGGATTTGAAAAATGCTTGTCTGACTCTCGTCAATTTATTGAGAGAAGCAGGTATGATCTGCCACAAGACTTTAAAAATAGAAGGGTAGCCAGAAAGAAAAGGATGTTTGATTAAGAAGGCAGAGATCAGCCTATACAGTCTCCCAAAAGTCGATATGAGTCAGGGTTTTTTAACACAAAGGTTGATTCTATAATAAGCAATATGGATTCGAGGTTTATGTCGTCAAATGAACATTTTGAAAATTTTGGTTTTCTCTTCGATCTGCGAAAATTAAAAAAATATACCAAAAGAACAAATATTAAAAGACTGTCAAGATTTACACACAGTACTGCGAGTGGGTGAAAGTAAGGATTTCCAACCTTACGAATTATATGAAGAATTACAAACAATGATCCTAAATGCACCAGACTTCATTAAAGATGTGAAGGAGCTGCTTCAATACATAATAGAAAATAATTTGAAAGAAATTTACCCAAATATCTACATTGTGTATCGAATTTTGCTAACGATACCGTTAAGTACAGTCTCCACTGAAAGGAGCTTTTCAAAATTAAAACTTATAAAAAATTATTTGAGAAGGACAATGGGTCAGGAAAGACTTTCAGCTTTGGCAGTTTTAGCTATTGAAGCAGGCATAGCATCTAAGCTTAACTACGGTACAATCATTAAGGAGTTTAGTAAGGCTAAAAGCAGGAATTTCCTGTTTCTTTAATGTTAGTCTAAGATAATACTTTGGATTCCATTGTCTTTATTTTAATAAAGTAGTAAAAAGTTATTTTTCAACTTTTTTTTAATTTATAAAATTGCTTCTTCCGCCACCAGAGGGCCTCGCTAAATATACCTCGCCCACATCAAATTTTGGTCTTGCCCCGCCCCTGTATTTCAGACAGTGAAGTGGAAAAAGTAAACTATTTGGATTGCGATAATTAGAAGTATATTTTGGTTTTCCCGCAATTAACTCGGTTTCTAAGAATATTTTAATGGTTCTGCTAACTGTCCAACGCGTTGTTTTAACTTCTCTTCCAATCTGGGAAAATGAGTTTTCTTCATTTTCCAACCATTTTTGCAAAATTTAACGGCGCAGGTCTTCACATTTCGAACTCATTTTGAATACTTGCCGATGTCAGTCAAGTAAAGTGTGTTTTGCGCCGGATTTTTATTTGGTTTGTCGTCATTTCCCTCGATGTTCTCGATATTTTCTTCTTTTGATCCTTGGGGCTCATCTTTAGCCCTCAGTCCGATTTGATGTCGTCTCTTGTCCTCATGTTGACAGTTGTCCTTAGTATTTTTTTGAAACTTTTCGTTTCGCTGTCTTTTTTTTTCCACGGATGATGCGCTATATCAGCCGTGCTATGTGTCATTCTCTCTTAGGAGTTATTTGTTACTGGGATGGCGGGAATAGGAGAAAATGAGGGATAGGAGGTGAAGAGTTTGGAGAATTTAGGATTCGATGGTTCCTAAAGAATTGGTGTGCTTCAGAGACACTCTCTGATTAAACGTGGCACGAAGTGTCTACCCGCGGTAGTAATCACCTTTGTGGTCGTAAAAACTTAAACCATCATGTAGATGGTAGATATTTCTAGCCTCGGACACTGTTAAGAGCAGGGGTGAAAGGTATTTAAATGTTGCTGGAGCGAGAAGGTCCGGCAGGTTATTTATAACTGGGTTCGGGTGGTTAGGAACTTTGTCGACTTGTTTGTATGCAAGTTCGAAGAGATACTCCTTTATTGGGGTGATGTTGGCTGCTTCGTAGATTACCCTATTTGGGAAGCGTTTACCGTCGGTTCTTCTATGGAGCCCTGTGCATGCTCTTAAGATTTTCCTTTCGAGTATGCTGAGGCTTTCCATGTAGGTAGGAGAGATGGTGTGCCATATGGGGAAACAATAGGTGATTATTGGCCTGATAAGTTGCTTATAGAGCAACAGTTTTGTGTTTGTTGAGAGTCCGTCCCTGACGTATATTATATGGCTGAGTAGGCTGTAGGCGTAGTTGGCTTTTCTAATGACTGCTTGGGCATGGCGATTGAATCGCAGCAGTGTGTTGAAGTTAACACCCAAATACTTGGCATTATCTGTGGGCTTGATTATTCCCCCATTATAGGTGGCTTCAATTAGTTTCGATTTTTTGGGTTGCAAGTTTCGACCCGTATAGGGTCTCCGAATGCAGATCAATTCAGATTTCTGAACGTTTATTTTGATCCCCCATTTTTTGTGGTAGGCATCGAGTTTTTGGAGTTGTTGGTTGACTTTTTTCATAGCCAGAATCGGGCAACGAGATTGAGCGTACGTGAGAGAGTCATCTGCATAAAGAAATGACGTGCCATTTTCATTGGGGGGTTGGTCAGAAGTGTAAAGGTTGAAGAGAATTGGACCTAATATGGAGCCTTGGGGGACGCCGGCTTCTACTACCTTGAGTGGTGATTTGTGAATTTCAAGCTCCACGTAAAATTTTCTTGAACTAAGAAAACTGTGGATTAATCTGGTTAGGTGAGTGGGAAATCCGAATTGATTTAATTTGTAGGTAAGCCCTGCTGTCCATACTGAGTCGAAAGCCTTCTGAACATCAAGGAAGCAGCCTACAATGCACTCATTTTTGTTCAGAGCGTTGGTGGCATCTGTGTGGAATTTGAGTAATGGGTGGAATGTGGAGTGTTTTGGCTTGAAGCCGAATTGAGTTTCCTGGTGGATGGTTTTCTCTTCACAAGTGTTGAGGACTTGTTGTTTTATGACCTTTTCAAAGAGCTTACCCAAGTTTGAGATCAGTGAGATTGGTCTGAATTCTTTTATGTCCTTAGACGAAGTTTTCTTTGGAATGGGAAAGACACGTGAAATTTTCCAATTTTCTGGGAAGTAGCTGTTATTTATGCAGTTATTGAATACCATTGATAGGAAGTCCATAGCTATGGGGGGTAGTTTTTTTATAACTACATTAGAAATTTTGTCTGGACCACTAGATTTCTTGCCGTTTATTGTTTTTGTTAAGACGAAGAGTTCGAGAGGGTTGGTAAAGATGCCTTGTTGTTCAGGGTAAATTGCTGGATTGTCCATGCTGAAGAATGTTTGTGGCAGGGTCTCGTGTGTTAGGAAGGTGTTCACATTTCTGTCGACCTCTGAAGAAAAGGTAGGGTTACTAAGGTCTGAGTTGTCCTTGAAGGTATTCTGGAAGTATGAAGCAAACGCATCACACTTTTCCTGAGGTAGAACTATTTTATCTTGGCTATTTGTGATAACTTTGGGGAGTTTTGGCTTCCTTGAACAGACTTTGTTTATGTTTTCAAAAGTCTGTAGGCCTGGCTTGATCTTCTCAAGTTTTTTCCTAAATTTTTCATGACAGAACATTTTAGTTTGCTCATCAATGATTGTTGATAAGCACTTAACTTGGGATAGCACAGATTGATACGCCCCGTTTTGGAAATTGAGCGTTCTGTGGTAGATGCGGTTCATGATTTTCGGCAATTTCTGCCTGTACTTGTATAGGCTTTGATGGCTAGCCGGGAGATTTTTGAAGGTGTAGTTTTTTGTGAGAACTGGTTTCGAGAAGTATTCTATGTTGCTTTGCAAGCAATTCGTGAAGAGCTCAATTTGTGAGTCGATTTCTGTTATTGGCAGGAAGGTTGCCTTAATACAGAGTGGTCAACTTGTTCTGGAAATCGTTCCAATTGACATCTGTTAGAGTAGGGCCATGGTCACTATTCTCACTGACGTGCTTGGTTTGATGGTTAGCTCTATGGCAAGGTGATCGGATGGCGCATGGTGCGTCGTGCAATTGAAATTTGTTACCTGTGGAAGTAGGCTTATCATGCTTGAAGAAACAAGATAGAAATCCATGTATGAGCCAGAACGCGGAAAGGTTGGGGTGTTTGGGGAGACCACAATGAGGTCATGATTTGCTTGGTTTCGATCTAGCCAGTTAGCTATGACCCTTCCAGCTGATGTTTCCACTGGGTCATTCCACTTTTGGTGTCTGGCGTTAAAATCTCCTCCAATAACCGTGTAGGAATAATCTTTGGAGACGTTATTTAATGAGTTGAGGCTTCTCTTTATTTGTGCTGCCCAGGCACCACATCTATTATAAATGGAGATGAGAAGGAGGGTTTCCTGTGAAGCTAATGAGACTTTTACCGCCGTGCACTCCATGTTGCAGAGCGGTCTGAGCCTTATCTCTTCATATTTGAGCCCATCCCTAATTGGTATTGCAGTATCAAGGGATGATTCAGTCTTATCAGAGCGTATGGTGGAGAATTTCTCGAAATCAAGTTTGTGCCGAGGGTGGAGATGTGTCTCTGAGAGGAGCACGAAGTTGGTTTTCTGTTCCGCTAGGAACGAATTCAGGGCTATTCTTTTATTGTGCCTCACAAGTGAATTGCAGTTTAGTGCAATTATCTTCAATTTGCTTATTTCCCTAAACATAGACCGAAAGCAAATTGAAGATAAGCGCTTTGGCGTTCCGCGATGGAAGAAAGTTTCCTATATTGGGGAATGAAATTGTTTATTTTGCCCATGAGAGTGAACAGATCACATCCGAAGAGGGCTTTCGCTTCTTGCGTGCAGAAATTATCTGCTTCATTTTGTGAGATTCTTGGGGCCTGAGATATCCTAGGGGCGCGTGGAGCTGGTTTAGGTACCACCTGTATTTGTTGGGGTTTTTTTGTATTAGTGTTAGAGTTAGTAATTTGAGCAAATGACAAACCTGGCTTTATATAATTCCTCACTGATTCCCTGGCGAATATTTCCATCTGCTTCTGTTCCTCTCTCCGCCTGTTTTTCACTGTCTTCACTTCCTTGTATTTCGGGCATCAGGTAGCAAAAATGAAGTTTTGTGATATATCAAAAACTGTGCAGTACTTTCAGTGACAGTCCTTAGAATGACGGACAATCCTGAATCGGAATGAATAAGATGCGCGAACAACTGAAATATAGTCACACAAGATTATCTCAAGGCTCAACCTCTTTTCAATCCAACCAATTTAAAAAAATTTTGCATATGGTTGTGCATACTACACACAAATAAGGAATGTTTTTTAACAGTTACAATTAACTAAAACAATATAACCTAACGTTAGGTTAAGGTTAGGTGAAGAGTAGGGACGATTAGGCCACTATGATCCTACGGAGAGCTCCAATTTTGCCCTGGGACTAGCTTCCGAACTTCACTTGGAGAGATAAATACTTCTCTATTCTTACAGCTGCAAGCGCCGGACACTCACATAACTATGATATGCTCCGAAGTTTTATCTTGTTATTCATATAGCCGACACAGACTGCTTTTAGAAAAAATATTTCAAATTTAATTTATAAGTCCCTGTCAAAGATCAGAGCCTATGAAACAATCGCTAATTTCCATTTCCTCTGCTAGTTTTTAAATTTCACTCGAAAATCATATAGACAATTGTATATTAAGGAATAAAAAAATTAAATAATTCATCCTTCATGAACACATTCCATAACTTATTGTCGTAGCAATTTGTCGTCTCATACTTATGATAAATTTCCACAAAATTTGAATAATTGCGTTCACGAAACAGTTGTAGGAAGTAAGTGTCCTACTGGTAAATATTTAACATGTGGTTCAGACAGGCTATTGCCTAAATGTTTCTGTGGTATATGTACATATGTTGAATATAAATTTCATACTCCCAAGACTTTCCTCTGGGAGCATCTAAACATAAATATTAGGGCATATGTACAGATATATACCGTGGGGTGTACGAAATAAATGATCATAAGCATGGACTTGATTATCCTAAGTTTCTTGAACTCTCATATTTTGTTGGAGAGTTATTTATGATAGGGTAAAGCTCTTTTGAAGTAGTTCATAAAGGAAGTGCTATAAAAATTTCAGAAAATATGTCCAACAGTATTGTGAAACAAATTTTTCATATACAGGACGTTTTCGGAATATTTCGTTGGTTTGTTAAGTATCAGTTATTATCACCAAGTCAATTGATTTTCGATAACGTATTTGAAGTAAATAAGATTATATCACTTAATTCTTAAATAACGCGGTGGAATTATCACAAATTTCCTTTGCTACAAGCTTTACTTCGCAGGGTTTTCATCTCATATTCGAAATCTAACTATTGCTCGAAATATTGCATATGATAAATGGAAACGTTACATGTTATCGGCTTTTCACGAAGAATATTGTTCACTAGGGAACAAAACTGCGTCTGCTATCTGCAAAACTAAAAAGCTTTATTATTCCTCCATTATATGTATTAAGGTCCCTAAAAATAGCCTGTGGAATAACAGCAAAAGATATTGATTTATCACCACGAAAGTTCAGCTGATTCTAATATTCTTATTTATGAATGCTCTTCAACTCGATCGAGCAGAAAATGTTTGTCCAAATAAATCTCACTTTAGCTTCCTAATAACGGCTAATATTAATGATGTAATTACGGTACAATTTTTTAACTTTAAGTGAAATCTTATATGACAATCAGTGAGATTTTCGTCCTAAACATAACTAATTGTAGAATAAAACTGTTGCCTAAAGTAAGCAGTGACATTTCACGGATTAAAAAGGATGAATTGGCTTTATTAGTCTAATTAGATTTTTCGTAGGCTTTTGATACAGTACAGTGGATCATTTGCTTCACTATCGGCAGCTTAACAAATATATTAAATTTTCACCTCAAGTACCAGATCTGTTTTTAAATAGATGAGTTCCACATCAAATGGCGTTTACTCGAATGAAACTTAATCCTCTTTTTACCGATGTCTTGTGGTGTACCTCAAGGGTCAATTCTTGGTCCGTTATTATTTTGCATATTTACCATTGACATATTTCTTCAAGCTAAGGTTTATATTGTACATCTGAATGTAGATGATATGCAACTGTACATATCCAATCGGATTAGCTTTATTGAGGGTCACATATTTCGTGTTAATGAGGATTAATTCCATATTAAATAAAGTGAAATCTAATCCTACATATATCGCTCAAAATTAGGGAAGATATTTACCTGTGACTATTAATAATACATAATCCCCTTGCCACATCCTTTGAGAGTCTTAGATTTTAGATTTAGATTAGGGTTTATAGCGGGGCGAGTGGCCTTTGCACTTCAGCCATTTATTGGTTTCTTGCGCGCCGTTTTCCTTTATAGTTCATTCAATAATTCCACTCGCCTAAAAAAGATATTTTTGATGAGATTTCCTGAAGTCAGGTCGATAATTGTTTTATGGGCATAATTAATAGCACTTTTACTTTGGAAGACCACATTACCCTTAATATTTATTATTTATTTTATGGTGGAGTTTGGATAGATACATTGCAACAAAAACATCGAGATTACTACTTGTTCGTGCTATACTAGTACCTGCAATAACTTATGGCAGCAAAATTTTTGCCTAACTAGTCTATGATAAAACAGGAAAACTTGATAATGCTTTCACCTCTGTAGTGAGATATTTAATATACAATATGGTCTACACATATATGAGATGCATGATCACAATATAGATGTTTAATTTTGGGGTGTGATTTATTTACCTATTTGAACTTTCGTGCGAAAGCTCTTTTGGGAAGAATCGTTAAATATCCCAACCCTAGATATATATTTGAACTCTCTGTTTTCACTTTTCAGTCATGTCATTAAATCATATAACCAAAATGTTACCACAGAGCTGCCCTAAATAGCTAGGAGAATAAACAAAAATTTCCATAACTGTGTTATGGGCACCTCTGACGGAAAAAGAAAAGAACTCCTACTTCGTAGGAGAACAGATCTTAAAATGGTTATAGAGCTTTTCTCAGGGAACTGTTCCTTGCGATATCACCTAAAAGAGATCGGATTGTCATGCCGCTTCTGTCAGGATCATCATGAAATCTCGGATTACCTGCTCTGCCGGCGGAGATTAGTTCATCTGGAACATGATTTTCCTCCACTAAACTACGTGTGGAATCTCAATCTCAGAATTGTTCTAGACTTTACTAACAGTCTTAACCGAGAAATGGAGTAAATTTAACGGAGACTCTCAATAGATATATCAGGTCGTAGTGACTGCGAGGCTAACGCCTGCACACCACTCCACAAATCTAATCTAACCAAAGCGCAATACTTAAAATGTCCACTATAATTAAACAAAAATAAAAGTATGCCCAACTAAAGTTTCAAGACCAGCAGATTGTTTCAATTTCAGATATAAAATATTTTAGTAACTTTACGGAAGAAAGACTGAAAACAATGGTTGAAGATCAGCCAATCAGAGCAGAAGGTGGAATAGTGTGTCCGCTTTTATTCGTTTTTATTTCTAAGGAAATAATCAAGTGCAGTACTTCTAATAATTGTCATTCAGGGCAAAAAAAAAACCTAGCAGTGTAGTGTAGTGTTATGTTTTCAAAACACAAGCAGTGAATACTTCATTATAAATATCTAACAAAAAAACTAAATTAACTGAAGGCAGAAGCGATGCCAAAACCACGTAATAGGCGTAAAAACGCAAAGCAGTTATACTATTGGATCTAGTCTTTGCTGAGCCAATTCAAACTGCCGTGTCTCAAAAAAATACAATAAAATTTTCCAACTTACCGAAACAATAAAACCTTTTCAACAATAAAAACTCTCGAAATACTTTAAACACAAATATACATTTTATTCTGTAATACCTTCCTTGACCTGACTTATTGATTAACAAGTTCTCCGAACCGAACGGAAACGACACCACTCTAAATGATAAAACTCGACTGCACTCACCAGACAAATCATTGGACATTTTATTCCGCATATTCGAAAGTAAACTTTACTCATAGCACGGACAACAATCTTGTCGTTTATTCTGCCGGTTAAAACACAGTCACTTTACAGTAAGCATTAGTATTACATAAAAATTGCCATATGAAGTAATTATTAACGTAATTGTCGATTGCTCTGCTCACTCGTTCATAGCACTCAGCTGTTGGCCTAACCAGCAAAATAACTGACGGCTGTAGAGGCAATTGCAACCATTCGTACATATTGGGGGGGGGGGGCATGATATCAGACAATACAAATAAGGTTTCATGTACGGAATTTAAGATTTATAGAACTCTAAGTCTTTTGAGAGAACTCCTAAAATTAAGCAACTCCGCTACATAAAATCCGGACAAATCGATGAAGGGGATAAATTCTATATTTTTTTGTTTTAATTCTAAACAAAAGTTCAGCCAGATCTAATGAATTATTAATTCTAACTATTCATTAAAATGCCGTGTGTCACATAGTATAGGTCATTATGGCTCGAAAATCAGATCATAATGAAGTACGCTAATGAAGTGTTTTTTTTCTTCATTATAGCTATAATGAGGAAAAAAGTGCTAGATTTGGCATATAGTACAAATCTGAATCTCAGCTGTGCATCTGCCCATTTGAAAAATAAGAAGAAGAAATGTAAAGCACAAAATATTATGTGCAAATATTTTTTAATAAAATGTTTTTTTCATTTCGAAATCGTTAAATTGAATAAAATAAAAATAAAAGTAAAAAGTAAAACCGTGTGTCTGCAGTTAATAATGAATCATTATAGCCTAATGAGTCGTTAGTTATTTCTTCATTATGAGCGCTGTGTGTCTAAGGGTAAGGCATAAGTCTTATCCATAAATTTTTTTGAACTAAACTTAGAATATAGTGAAAAACGTTATTATGCATAAATTAAGCATGTATTAAGATCCTTTCTTTCAAATTATTCTAATCAAAATTATTTTATTATTTTTTAAATTAAATACCCAGCTTATTCAAAATACCTTTTTCCTTATTTGTTTTGTGTTGGGGGTATGGGGGCCGGATGTCTTAACCAGTATCAGTGTAACGCTGGGCCAACATAAAATAACAGGAAAGAGACGGAATAGAAATTTTGTAAATCTTACCGGGGATTTTCCGATTGTAATAGATAAAAAGATTTAGTTTTAAAATATATTCAGGCGATTAAGCCAAAATATCGTAAAATGATGAGACAAGTGACAAGGCGTATTGTCTTGAGAATAGCGGAGCTCGTTTGGATCCTCTTCAGACGTTGTTGTGACAGACCGAAAAACGCCTTGTAATAAAATAAAAGAAATGGAGTTTTTAACGGTAAAAGAGCACATCGAAAATTTGCCTTCCTTGAAATGTCATTAATGTAACAAGCAATATCTTATTAAGGATTTATCAATAATGAAAATGTATGAATTATACAAATCACGGTTCTGTAAAGAAAAACATATACAGCCAGTGAGTGCAATTATAGAAGAGCTTTTTGTATTTATTATAACTTTTCTCTTATCGAACTTAAACTGTAAAATATGAATTGGAAAATTTCGAAAAAATTAAAGAATTAGAGGCTGAGTATTCTCTGCATTCAATTAGCAAGACAGTTAAGAACCATATTACAAGTAATTCAAAAGGAAATATCAAGCTCTTTATCTTTACCCGTAAACCCAGGAGACAACAATCTACTAAAAATATATAAATTTGCCAGAATGAGCACTACAATATATAAAAATAGAATAATCTTTGAGCTTACTATTCCCTTATACCCTTCAATATAAAATAGCAATTATACAAAGTAATTCCCCACATATTTTAACAATACATTTGTCCATATTCAGGCTTCTACTGAATTTCTAGCAGTAGATTATAACAGAGAAATAATTTAGAATACTTATGTGAATTACATCATCCACTTTTAAACTCCCCCTCTAGAAATCACCTGTGCGAAAGAGAAAACCCGCCATTACACATTTCTACTATGAAATTGACTAAACTCAATTCCTTCTGGATTCAATTAGCTACTGCCAATAACTGGCTAGTGATCCATCGATAAAAATATAGTTGTACACATTAATTGCACAGACAAAATTAATACTTTGATTTTAAAAAATACTGGCATTGTTCATATTCCTTGTGTAAAAGAAATCATGGAACCGGACTTATTTATCCCATCATTTAATATTTCTCAAAATCTTTAGAATATTTCTGTACGATCAGATTATCCTGATCAACCACAAACTGCCGTGCTTTAGCAATCGGGCAGCAATGATCCAGACACATTATTAAAAGCCATTAAGGGCGAAGAAAAATTAAAAATTCCCCAAGATGATATAAATACTCATCACGTCCACTAATATTCCCTAGGCTATATTTTACTCTTGCTAATACTTGCTTTTGCATTGTACAAACCTTTTACATGGCGTAAGTTGTCCCTTGGGAAAATACGCGAAAATATTCGTTTTAAAAAAGACAACCAAAAGATACAAGACCACGAAGATTATGTTGAAATAAATGAAGAAAGAAGTCAAACCAACTAAACTCACATTAAAAGTATAAAATAGAAAAAGTTACTTCCTTGGTAGCCCAATCACCATGAGCGCACTGATGAGCTCATGATGATTGGCTGGATGAATGTACTGCTGATTTTTGATCTAGCACCATAACTAAACTCATTTATATACTTCCCAGTTATATGATTGGTAAACACCATTTGTCTCCTTTTCACTTGCACATAGATGCAGTAGACATACAGATCAGTATCCAAATCAATTTATTGATGAGCTGATAGATGAGTTGACAAAGAAACTCATCGAGGCGCATAGTATAAATCACTTCACTAAAAAGTTATGTTAGTGAACATAAAAGCCCCTGCCCGCACCGGTACTAAAATTTTGTAAACTGATGACCGTTGGCTACCATAAAAATATGGAAAAGAAAAATAAAAACTTGTACTTACATATATATGAAATTATATAACAAAGAAAAAACAAATTACAAAAAGGTTATCCTTTTTTTCATATTTATCATTATAAAACTATAAAATTAATTTATAATTTGTTTTTTCTTTCTTATATAATATCCTTGCCTAATATATGCCGATGACACTAAGCTATACAGAGTTATCGATATGGCTGATGACTGGAATGATCTGCAAGCTCATATTGTAAAATTTTTAGACTGGTGTGAGAAAAACTTTCTATCCGTGAACATAAACAAATGTAAATGCGTCTCATTTTCTAGAAAGCAAAATACAATCCTCTTTAATTATAATTTGGTAACTCCCCATAGAGAGAGTTTCCGAAATAAAAGACTTGGGCGTAATCTTCGACAGCAAACTCTTATGATTCTCATGTTAATTATATAACCAATAAAGCCTTTCAAATGCTTGGATTTATCATTAAATGTACAAATCAGTCAAAAGTGTATTCACTCTTTAATGTATCAGTGTAACCAATGTAAAAATACAACAAGAATTTACAAAAAAGAGTGAACACACCCTTTAGCCTTTAGCTTACTTCGAAATGTAACAGGATGATAAAATGGCCCCGTAGGAGCTCTCCCCTGCCCCGAAAAAAATTAAAAAAATTCTCTAGATTCCCAGGAGTCATAGTTATTATAGAAAAAAAGAATTATAAAGATCCGGTTAAAAATAGCTGAGATAAGAACAAAAGTATCTCAACAGAACAGAACGGCTTAAATTAAGGAAATGTCGGTTTTTCATGGCGTTTTCTGACCGTTTTGGTCGTTTTCAAAGTTTTTATTTCTACTATTACTACTTAATTATACTCCTTTTCAGTATAATGTCTGAGGATAAAATGAAGCCTGTTTTGTTTGGAACGTTTATCTCCAATTAGTTTTCCACTCGGGCTGATAGTTTAGGAGAAAACTTAATAATAGTAGAACAACATCCTTTTACGAAGGCTTTTAGCCGCTTTTTGCCGTGAGATGATGTAAACATTTACAATTTCTCTTTACGGAATAACGGTGCTTCTGAGGAATTTTTTTGAAAAGATGAAAAAGTTTTATAATCGAACACTTATGCCTATTAGCGAAAAAAAAATTGAAAAATAACTCATATGTAGCAATGGGGTATATGGGACCCAGATGAGGAAAAACTTTGAACTTCGGGAGGAAAAGCTCAGTGAGAAAATGTGTCGAATTGAAAATAAAAACATTCCAGTAGATAGAGAATTTTGTTACCTTTAATTTGAATGTAAAATTTTTTCTCTAGGGGCATCCGTTATGATGCAGGGTCGGACAAAGTAAAAAAGTGGCTTTCAGGTAAAATGTAATAGGGTGGAAAAAATAGACTACGAAGTATACCGGATTGAAAATTTTAAAACGCCATTCGATATTGATCGGCGGGGGCTTTAATTAGACACCCCACGTGCTATATTTGGGGCTTGAGGTGGTCGGGTAAGAACCCCAGCCCTAAAATTCCCCCACCCCAACTTTTTTTCATAATTTTAATCCCCTCATCGAACTAAAGACGAAACCAAAGTTGGTTTTTTGATCCGCCCCTCCCAATCCCCTCAAAAAAGGTTCGAATATTGAAAATAATTAAAGCAAATTTCTAAATTTCAAATACTTTTATTAAATAATTTAGGGGCGATAAAGTAAATCGATCACACGAATTTGTTTTTCGGTGATGTTTTATTAAGTTTTCCAGAAAGTTTGATGCTGTTTGATTAGCCAATGCTATTTTGGGTTCACAAATTTGCAATACAATACCTTTTTTTGTGGGGGAAAACCGTGATGCGAGTAGATGTAAATTGAACACCCTGCTAAATCAACGCAGTACCACCTAGAAAAAATATAAGTGCACCAGTCGATAGTCCTCAGAAGGATCTTTCATTTGGCACACTGGATATTTTCCTAGGGCACTGCCCTCCCACTCTGCACACCCTGTCATTTGACGTTCAATCTGACCCCTTAGTACACCTATTCAAGTCGGTTTATACTGCCAATTTGTGAATGTAAAAATACAAGACCCTTGTATTGCATTTTATATGCATAGGGCTTGTATTACTTTACTAGGTTGTAATCAAATACATCTTTAACAACGATACACTCTTTGATACAACATTGCGTGAATACCCCTATTATATTATTCGTTAGTACGAAGTCTACTGAAGTACGCCTCAGTCATTTGGAACCCTTTCTACTCAGTATACATCGATAAAATTGAAAGAGTTTAGAAGCGATTTACGCGTTTTCTACTTTTCAAAGTTGATGGAGTTAATAGAACCCCAAATTATATGGAAAGGCTACAGCGGTACTCAATGCTTTCGTTGGAAACCTGCCGTGGTTATCTTGACGAAATATTTTTATACAACGTTGTAAACAACCTAATTAATAGTCCGATAATCCTTAGCAAAATTAATTCCAATTTTCCATCGTGTAACACTAGAGAAGTTTTAACATTTATACCTCAATTAGGACGAACAAATTTAACAATGAAATCACCCATTGTAAGAATCCAAAAAAAGCATAATGAGCAGTGTTATGACATTGATCTCTTTTCAGATAGTCGCTCCTCTCTTCGACAGATTGTCCTAGATATAAATAATATCTAAGCTATTATCTGACTCGGTCGCACGATTCCGTACTCAAGGGTTTCAATCTGTATCTCGTGTGTGTGTGTGTGTGTGTGTGTGTGTGTGTGTGTGTGTGTGTGTGTGTGTGTGTGTGTGTGTGTGTGTGTGTGTGTGTGTGTGTGTGTGTGTGTGTGTGTGTGTGTGTGTGTGTGTGTGTGTGTGTGTGTGTGTGTGTGTGTGTGTGTGTGTGTGTGTGTGTGTGTGTGTGTGTGTGTGTGTGTGTGTGTGTGTGTGTGTGTGTGTGTGTGTGTGTGTGTGTGTGTGTGTGTGTGTGTGTGTGTGTATGTATGTGAGTGTGTGTGTGTGTGTGTGTGTGTGTGTGTGTGTGTGTGTGTGTGTGTGTGTGTGTGTGTGTGTGTGTGTGTGTGTGTGTGTGTGTGTGTGTGTGTGTGTGTGTGTGTGTGTGTGTGTGTGTGTGTGTGTGTGTGTGTGTGTGTGTGTGTGTGTGTGTGTGTGTGTGTGTGTGTGTGTGTGTGTGTGTGTGTGTGTGTGTGTGTGTGTGTGTGTGTGTGTGTGTGTGTGTGTGTGTGTGTGTGTGTGTGTGTGTATGAGTGCGTATGCATACATTCATGTGTGCGGGAGAGTGTATCTCTCTACGGCGACGTGATGCAGCTCCCAAATATATAGTAAAACACGAAATTTTGATATGACAACCCTACAAAGGAATTGCCCGATTTCTCCCATTTTCGAACTGTATTGAATTTTTTGTGAAAACGCCATATCGAAGCCTTCTCACGCAGCTACCAAGTATATAGTGAAAAACGAAAGTTTTGTATGGCATCAATAGGAAGGGAGAACCCAATTTAGTCCATTTTTGGAATTATATTTACCGTTGCTATGAAAACACCATGAAGCAAATTTTTTGTATGGCAACCCTACGAAGAAGTTGCCAGAATGGCCCCATTTTTGAACTAAATTTTAAGTTTTTTTAAGAGAGTCTCTTGAACAAATTTCAGCTCTCTGTGTCAACGCGTGAGGCAGTGTCCAAATGCATAGTGAAAATCGATAGTTTTGTATGGCAACACCAAAAAGTGTTCACCCGATTCGGTCCATTTTAGAACTTGTATTTGCAATTTTCATGAAAACGCCGTGTACAAACTTTGAGCACCCGACATCGACGCGTTCTCGGACAGTTTCCAAATATATACCTAGTGAAAAACCAAAGTTTTGATTGGCAACATCAAGAAGTGTTGCCCGGTTCAGACCATTTTTGTAAATTTATTTACTATTCCTTTGAAAACAGCATATACCAAATTTTAGTTCTCCATGTCGACGCGTTCTCAGACAGTGGCCAAATATATAGTTAAAAACGAAATTTTTTTATGGGAACCCTACAAAGGAAGGAGTCGCCCGATTTGTCTCATTTTTGCGCTCCACGTCGACGCGTTCTCAGGCAGTTTCCAAATATATAGTGAAAAACCAAAAGTTTTGTATTGCAACTCCAAGAAGGAGTTGCCCGATTAAGTCCATTGTTTAAACTTTATTACTATTGTTGCGAAAACACCACGTACCAAATTTCAGCTTTCCACGTGCACTGGTTGCCACGCTGTATCCAAATATATACTAAAAAACTAAATATTTATATGGCAACCTTACGAAGGAGTTGCCCGATTTAAACCATTTTTGAATATGTATTTGCAATTTTTATGAAAACGCCGTGTACAAAATTTCAGCTTTCCAGGTCCAAGCGTTCTCAGGCAGTTTTCTAGGTCCGGACAACAGCGCCATCTTTCGCGTCCAAAAGTATCCTATCTTTCAAGGTGGAACCAGCCAAATACATTCACAAAATTTCATTGAAATCGGTTAGGCGATTTCGATGATTAGCGTGTACAAACACAGTGACATGGGATTTTTATATATTAAGATACTTATATTATATATATGTAATTATAAAGAGCAAAATAAACTTAAATGTTAGTTTTACCTAAATTTGATTTCCGCTCGTTTCGAAAACATATTTTCTTTAATGGTTGAAAACTTCAAGATTTCAGTTTTCTTTTTATAAGGGGGAGGGATGTTGTGAATCGGGCGATCCCCAACAATTTCAATATTTCAATAATAATTGAGCAAATATAACGTAAATATAATATATCATGAATAGAACATCTCATATTAACTCCCATACATCTTGTTTACCCTAGCCACTCTTTAATCGAACGAATATTTTTCATTGCAGCTAGACCACAACATAATCCCCTGAGTTACCTATTTCACACACTCATTAGTCTGAATGCTTTTTATGTTTGTTACCACAATTAGTGCTTTTGATAAGCATTTTGTTTTGCGCTAGCTTCTCGTTGCGCGCACCTCAAAAACAAATCACGAAAGGGATTTTATCATATAATTTTGCTAATTCTGCTATTTTATTAATTTTAATTAATTCCAGTGTAAATTTTCTTTAAAAATAATAAAATAATTCAAATATTCTCCCTGATATAAAAATAAAGTGTAATTTTGTTCTATGATCTCCTTTTGTTCCCCTCACGATACAATATATGTAGATTATAACAAAGCGAAAGAGAGAAATAGGTCTAAAAATGCTCAAACAACAGCCAATTTTAATTTACAGGAGCGTTCTTCAATTGGCATTTTTAGATGTGTCTGCCTTCTATTATTCAAGAAAACTCTGCGTTCTTAAATTTTAAAATTCTTGTAGACCTCAGGGGTCGGCGCAGGATTAATCGAGAAAAGCTACAACTCAGTTTCTCTGGCTTACTCGTCACCTCAAACGAAAAAAATGGGCTGACCTTCTGAAATTGTTCAAAGCTAAACGCATACCTGAGGAACTACATCTTTGATATTCCAACTTACTAACGACTAGAATTAGCGGTCTAGTCTAGAGCGATTACCTAAATAGAATATAAATAAGAGTGGAGAGGATGAACACTAAGGAATTTTGTTATTTTTAACTGTTTATTTGTTATACGACTTGAATTAATTGTTATTTTGCTTTTTTACTGTTTAATTAATACTATCAATATGATATTTTTTTATTAAGTATTGTACATTAATATTATTAATTGAATTTAGCATTTTTCTTAATTTTTCCTTTAAGTATAAAGGCTCCAGAGTGTAAATTATTCTTTGAATATTTAAATACTAGCTAAAGTTGCCGGTTAATTTTTTTTTAATTTTTTTTCTAAATTGTTTTGTTGGATTTTTTTTTAATTTAAAAAAACCATGCTAGGATTCGACCGTGCTACGGACTAAGTCTGCGCTTTTCTTAAGCTTGTTGTAATTGTATATTGAAAAAATATATATTAAGTATACGCAAAACCTCATTTTTAAGTCAAAAAATATGCTAAAACTTTATTATTTCCACTACCCATTTACGCGAAGTAATGAGATTTATCTTTCAACTCACGAAAAATCTATATTGTCCAGTGTCCTGGATTCGGACATCTTTCACTTTCTAAATGGATGGAAAACAAGGAAACACAGGCTGTACCTGATACAAGGGAAACATATAAGGTAAAAAACAGTATACCCATATCATTCCTTCAGGACATAAATTGAGGAAAAGTATAAATAAACAGAAAAAAAAATTAATTTACCCTATGTTTTTCTTTGACCAGAAGTGTCTTTGATTGAGGAAAATCCTATTCAGAGCTAACAATACCCATAGGCGGTTATTTTCGTGTACATACATATATCAAAAGTGAGCAACAAAAATTTTGTTTTACCTACCTAATTAATGCTTAATCTAAATGTAATTTGTGGCATTTTCAATGATAACTATTTTTTGGATCTTATAGCTATTCTCTAGTCCTGATTCGAACCAGCTACGTATTTATCGGATTAGCAATGAGATATAAAATATACTTTTCTAGATTTTCTTCCTAGGGCATTCAGTCTATGAAACAACATGGCCAAGGAAAAACATATTTCGATTAATAAATGAATTCCCTTCCATCCGAAAGCTCGCTTTTAAAGCTGACATATTCTTGCACAACTCATAAGTACACATATACATACATACGTAGTTTAATCTTATAGAATCAGCCTTCGGATGAGACATATGGTGCTACATATTTCAGCAGTAAATGTGACAAATTTATTGAAATTGCCTCCGTAGCTCTCCATGTGGTATTTTTCCCATTAGTTTTTCTTTTTATTTACCCTGAAGGTAACAAACGTATAGGTATATGTATAACCGAGGCAAGCTCTGAATGTGATAGCTCTCCAGATTGTGTCCCTCTACTAAAAGAAATACCGAAATATAAGCTAATCAAAATTTATTTCTAATACGTTTCTTCCATTAGTAGTGGATATGGCTCTTTTTCATAGGTTTAAGGTTGGTTTGTAAATGTTATTTGCCATAAAGCTATTTCATAAAATTTTAGAATATAATTTGATAATATGATTCTAAAATTATTGAAGTTTCAAACAATATTACACAAAGCTCTTTCTTTTAGATACATGAAAAATTTGCAATTAAAGGAGAGTGTTGGGTGGGGAGAGGGGTGAAAAACTTTCTTTTGACTATTTCAATTTTATTTTTTATTATATAAGTATGTTCAGTTTGTTCTGGTGGAAACGATTCATATTTGGTATATCAATTGAACTTTGATTTCTGAGTACAAAGTTGTTTTAGACCATATAAAAATACTCACTTCTTTAAAAGATATTCGAGCTTTACTGTTTATTGCATTCTTTAAGTTAAACTCGCACTGAAGCCGTTGTATTCGATTGGAATTTATTTAATTTTCAATAGGCAATTATATAGCCCTCAAAATAAAATGGATTATGTTAATACGCAGAGATTTCAGAGTCTTCAAAGTCAGAAATCTTGGTTACCTAAATTATCATGAACTTACTTCTTAAAAATTTCAAACTTATAAATATGATTACGGTACTCCATTACGCAGATCTGTGTGCGTTCCATAGAACACTTCTTGGAATGCTTCATTTGTTCCTTTTTAATACATTTCTGAGAATTGTGCAAACAAACACTTCTTAGGTTGTCATCAATATGCATATAAATAGTGGATGTCGCAGTTAATTTATCACTTTCATACAACCCATATTAACTTTGTTATATAAAACATTGGCATCATAGTCATCCGATATCGTTTATAATTTAAAATTATAAACTTGAATTGGTATATTGCCATACAATACTATATCTATACTATATCTACTTTTTATGCCTTTTTTTTGTAGAAACTTCTAACAAATTCTTAACTCTAAGTTACATTTCAATCTCAACTATCTAGAAACTACTTTAAAACTTTAGTTCTTTGGTAAATGTAACTACCGTACATGTAAAAAACAACTAGTGCCCCGTAATTTTTGTAATTAATTTAAGCCTAACCTCTAAGTTTGTTATTAACTACTAAGGCAATAAATACTTGTTTGTTAATTTATCACTTGGTTATCAGAGTCTCTAGCGAAAAATTATTAAGAGTGTGATAATAAGTATAGGCTCCAGTATAGTGTGTGTGAATTAGGAGAAATGGTTTACATACACGGTGAGTCACTAGGAAGTAGGATTAAAGCAAGAAGAATATACATGCTAATTGCAAAGATATCCTGACAGAAATTGTCCAAGTAGCACACTCTTCCCAGAGGTTGTATAATGATCTTTTGAACACTGGATATGTTGTTACCAGGAGAGGCTCTTCAGGAAATGTTTCTTATGTAAGTATCTTAAATGTAGATTTTTTCTTAACGTTATCATTTAAACTGAATAACCAAATTCGATTAATTGTTAGGATTTTACGACTGGAGAAGGAATTTTACGTATGGTACAAAGCAATCCTGAGATAATTAGGCGCAGTATTACTCACCAATTAGGCGTTGGGCAGAAAAGGTATCACCTATCCCACTTTACCAGGGCTCATGAAATTCTTCCATCGGACCATCAACTACGAATTAACTTCTGTACTAGTATTATGGAAATGAGTTGAAGAGATTCAATCTTTTAAATAAAATATTATGAACTGATGAGTTACACTTCAGAAGGGCAGGATTTCTAAATCTTAACAATTGACACAGTTAACAACAGGAAAATACGCATAATATCCATCAGGTAAATGTGTAGCATCAGTTCGGTTTCATGGTTTCATGATAGGATCTTACATTTTCGATATTTAGGAAAACATTCTTCCTAGTATTTCAAGGGATCAAACTTTTTATTATCGGAAGAGGAATGATCCTTCAGTAGGATGAAGCGCATTCACATAGTACCAGAGCAGTAAAACATTGGCTAGATGAAAAGTACCACGAACGGTTAATTGGTCGGGCTGATCCTATTCAATATCTGCCACGGTCGTTAGATTTAACGCCAATGGATTACTACGTGTAAAAATACCCCTACATGTAGTAAAGGATAAAGTATATTCTCGGGAAATCATAACATGTGAACAAAATACAATTGCAACATATTGACATTCCAAGAAGTTTTTAAGAAAGTCACAGATCTGCATAATACTATTGAAAATTTATCATAAACTAATTTTATTAGCTTGATAATTGTTTATTGTAAAATGAGTAAATAACTATAATAAAATATTTCTTAAATGGTAATAAAACATCAGAAAAATAAAACAAAAAACTAAGTAAAACTTGTTTTATAAGTTTGAAATTTTTAAAAGGTAAGCTCATGAAATTATCGACAACAGTTGTTGTTTTTTTAATCGGAGGTATAAGTGTTAGGTATCAATATGAAGGTAATAAACATGTTTCTATAAGTACAATCTATCTAGTAGCCTTTGCAAGCGCGCCAATGGTATCGGAGACAAATTTCAACAAATTTTAACAATTTCAATAGGCCTATAGTTAGAAATTACTAACTTTTTTTATGGATAGGCATGATTAAAGAATTTTTCCATAGCTGCGGAAAACAACCACAATGGAGCGATTTTTGAAAAATAATTCTCATCGGAGTTCCCAAGGAGAGACAGCATGATTTAAATAAACGGCCAAGTGCGAGTCGGACTCGCGCACCAAAGGTTCCGACCATCGTACAAAATTTAACACTATGCACTTTTTATTAATTTTTTCAAATGAAGGTATGCGTCATGTGTAAAAATAATGCTGTCATTTAAAAAAAAAAGCCTACTTATGATAACAGTTAATTATGAATGAGTATAAAACGAGGAAAAAATGCCGAAAAAATCATGGGGGCCCCGTTTAATTTTATTTTATTTTTATTATTTGTTGTTATATCGCCAATAGAAAAACATAGTCTGTGAAAATTACAACTGTCTGTCTATTACGGTTCATGAGATACAGTGTTACAATATCACACACCACCCAACACAAAATCGTGATATAAACCCTCGAATGCATTGAGACTATCGACCCCCTTTTTCATAAAGACTAATGACCCTTTTTCACTCCACTTCAATTTTATTGAACCCAAATTAGCTGAGATCATTTCCTTTTCGAAACAAATTAAAAACCCTACTTCAATTTTATTCCAAACAAAGTCAGCTAAAATTATTTATTCATCAACCTAAAATCAATATACATATATTCAATACATAATCTGTTTACTTCAAGTACTATCAGCAAATAATTTTCCAATAACCCCAAACGCCGATGCAATCACTTTTTCTTTTGAGTAATAAAAATCAATAACCCCATACGCAGACGAAATCACTTTTCCTTTGACCTAAAAATGCACGCGTAACCTTTTTTTGTCGATAGATCGATCGCTGCTAAAGAAAATCGATAATGAAAAGGGCAGTCCGTTCTTAAATTCCGATCGGGAAAGTTGCCTTCAGTTCTTAAAGAAATACCTAAGTTTCTTTTTTAATTAACAAAGTTTTGTAAATTAGCTAAGTTCTTTTTAAATTAATTTTGATAATATAAAACAATAAAGGAAATAAAATGTGTAACTAAGGAGCGATTTTTGATGACAGTTTCAAGTTGTGGATTTGACTCATCAACAGGTCCCAAATAGAGAAATTGAGTGACTTGAAAAACAAATGAAAAACTAGAACAAAGAAAAAGAAATGAAAAAATCAGAAAAATTGAGAAAAATAGAAAAAAAATGTTTATTAAATTTTTTTTAAAAAACCAGATTCATTCGAAAGGAATCGAACCTGTCTACGCCCGCAGTGGGCTGAAAAAAGAAAAAAGAAAAAAAAGGAAGAAGAAGCGTTTCGTGTTAGCAGAAAACGTTACACTCTTCGGTACAGCTTGATTTTCTGCCTACTGTAGACGCTTGTAACAGATCAAATTGATCTCCTCTCATATAAAATCAGAATAAATTCTGGGTGTGAATTATATGAGACAAAAACTCCTATATTGCACCAAGGAGGAAGAAATAAAAATAGAGATTAATCTATAGGATTTTTTACCGAGACAAACTTATATTTGTTCAAGAAGGAATTTATTTGGATTCTCCGGTATATATTTTTAAATTTTTTCATAAACTTTTTTTTTCTATTTTTCTCAATTTTTCTGGTTTTTCTCATTTTCTCATTTCTTTTTCTTTGTTCTATTTTTTCATTTCTTTTTCAAGTCACTCATTTCTCCATTTGGGACCTGTTCATGAGAAAAAACCAAGACATGAAACTTGTGACCAAAAATAAAATGGGTTGTGTGATGAAATAACAAATAAATTTTTTTTAGCTTTTGCTATATACCGGAGAATCCAAATAAATTTCTTCTTGAACAAATATAAGTTTGCCCGGTAAAATTCCTATAGAGGAATCTCTATTTTATTTATTGTAAACTAAGTTTGAGTCCCCTTAATGTGGTCAAGTATATCCTCTTGTGCAATCGAAGGGTTAGTGAATGAAACGTTATGGGAGTCGTTCATATAACTGAAGTTATTATTTCGAGGTTGAACTCATTATAGGATATGAGGACATTTTTGTGACTTATAATGTCTTTGCCTTCGTCCTTCATATAATTTTTTTACAATTAATTATTTTAATTTTTAAGACGTTTTAGTTCTTTATTGAACCATAGCGAAGATGGCTTAGAGACCTGCTGATGCTTTCGGGGAACATGAGAAGAAAATAAATCGAAAAGACTGATGTTCATAAATAAGATGTGTTCATACATATTTAGAGATTTGATATTATAGGATATTAACTTCTCAAAGGCATTTTATAAGACTGGCAATAAACTAATGCAACGATATTCGTTGGGACTAGCTTTTGTTGTTTTAGGTAGAGAAGCGAGTAGTGGTAAGACGTATTCTAAATACCATAGAAGATGGACTAGGGATAGGATGAGAATACAAGGTATGCAAATTTTAATGAATTAAGAATCAATTCCATCAATTCCAGTAGCCTTAGTTTAACACGAAGAAACGCAACAAGCATTTTTTGTGGGAGTTGAAAAAACTAGAAACTGTGGGTAGATTGAATTAGGGAATAGTTCAAAGGACAATTGGTGGAAGAATTAGATTAAAATTCGAGTGTTTATAATGAACTATTTATACGCTGGCATTATATCCGTTTCTATGGTAAATGAATGGACAAATTTCAGATTCCAGATCCTTGTTTCGGTCCTAACTTCGTGTCGAACTAATCAGCTTACGCAACAGAAAGCCTTTTATATCTATATGTGCATTCTAATATACACTCACACTCCTATGCTCCGAGGTTAAATGACTGAATTATATTCGAAAAACCAAATACCCCTGTAACGCCCCCCTCCCCCTAGATGAAAAACATAGTACCCTATTACACCCACACTGCTATATCCTAGAAAACTTTTCAAGAAAATCTAGTCGGTTGGCTCGTTTGGGAGCTTTTGCGTGTGTAAGCACATAATGCTAACAGGCGAACATGGTTTTATTTAAATCACAGCCCAGCCATTATGCAAGGGAAATGTGAGCACTTGTTAACAAAAAAAAAGAAAATAGCTAAATGGAAGAGTCAAGTGAACCTATACCTTGGCAGTACCAATTTTTATATAGAATTAGTTCCTTGCTCAAGATAATAATGTAGTAATTAATCTCAACTTCATGCAAAGCAGTTGATCAAAGAGCTCAAAGGAATTATATAGTGGGGTTACGTGATCCTAAAAATGAAATATCCTCTATTTGGAAATCAAATTTATTTAGTTACGGCAATATGAAGAAGTTCCTGGCTACTACTTGTAGTACACGGAAGGCAATTTGTCGGAAGAGAGCAGCCAGTAGGTAATGAAAATTGACCCATCGTGAACAAATGCTATTAAGCAATTGTTTACAAAAAATAAGGGAACAATGTTTGTACAATAGGCTTTCGAAATTCGACGTTCATGAACTTATAAATTGGTCAACTAATCGTTATCAGTGTATGAGAGCCTCCAAGCTCAAACGGCTCAGAATAATAGAAAAATTTAACGAAAATTGGGATTGTTCCAAAATCATATGCCAGGTCAATCTCAGGCATGTATTAAAAATTCTGATGAGAAGCTGTGTATAATCCAGAAACTATAATATGAGGTTGCATTTCATTCAAAGGTATTGGACGATGCTATTGAACCTGCAGTAAAGATTAGTTTAGCCAGATCGTCGAGGAATCTCTTGTATCCACAATAGCACACTACTAAACTACACCATGGCTTGTTTATTTGCAATAAGGAATAATGAATTAACAAAATATTCATGAAATGGAGCAATAGGCTGTCTGTCCCATTAAAAATTATTCATTTATCTTCATATAAAAAATAGGCTCAATTTAGATCGAAATATAGTAGGAGATAACCTTGTGAATCGAGTTTGTTTTTTTTTTCAAACATTATAATATCTTATGAAAAGAATCAAATCTTAAATATTACCATTTCTAAAATGTCACTTTATTTTTGTCATATTTCTTTATAAAAAGTAACACAAACCTTAAAATAAATTGTAAAGTAAATTGTTTGAATTACAAAGGAAGCATTATGCAGCAAATCTACCATAAATATATTAATTGCTTGGAAGCGAACAAATCTTATATAATATGTTAAGAAAATTAACTAGATCTTACTACAAATATAATAGGAATAAAACGAAGTCCAATTATGTTAATTACCACACACAATGCAGCTATACAAAATATTAAACGTCTTTGATTTATATAACAGAAAAATCTGTAGAGCACCTCACTCTAAGATTAAAAATGAAATAAACGTTCCGTGGACGAAAGTTTTTTGTACTTAAGAATATCTAAACAGAATAAAAATCTGCATTGCATTCCAAAGAATTCTACAACGGCTAACAGAAATTAGAGAAAAATAAATAAAATTTTAAATAATAATTCGAAAGTGCGAGTATTTGCAAAAAGTTCAGGACTAACTAACTCCCATTGCAAAAAGTGTGTATTTTAACATATTTTCGATGTTCTTCAAGTTCTAAGTGAATTCAGAAATGAATTCCATGGCGGATGCGACTTTTTAAGAAAAGTTTTTTCTTTGTCCCTTAGCACTTAACAATTTAAAACTTCTCAGCGAACAAAAAGTTTGAATCTTTTTTTTGTTTGCTCAGGAACTTTTTGTGGAAATTACCCTTAGGCCTTAAGTTCAGTATGATATTAAATCTCGAAGGATACTTAAGCTAGGGAATTTGGGCGACTTTTGCTATACATTATGCGGGTTCGATTGTGAAGAAGTTTTTCATATAGTTCGTTGTATCAAAGTATTTTTTAATAGTAAGCAAAAACAAAGCTCTTTTCCACTTTGAATAGCCGTATACGATTTATATACTTATAGCTTGTTTTCATATTGAAAGACTTACATAAGAAATATGAATATAGCATATTGGTTTAATCTATTTAATCTCAAGGGAAAATGTTTGAATATTTTGAGACAGTAGTTTTGTAGACACGAGATGCCATATTTTCAAGGTGCCGGGTCTACCTCTACCGTATTCCAAGCTAATGTATTAGCAATGGAAGAACACGCGAATACCTGTATTAAAAGTACCGCAAATGGCTCAACTAGGAATATCCTCTCGGATAGTCAAGTCGCTCTCAAGGCTTTAAAGTCCTTATAGTTCGGGAGTGTCTGTAAACCCTTAAAAATGTTTTGAGGAGAAACAAAATTATCTTTATGTGAGTATCGGAGCATGAGGGCCATAAAGGCAATGAAATTGCTGACAGCTTAGCCAAACCAGGAACGGAAACTCCCTTTGCCGGATCACAGTCATTTTACGGCACTTCGAAATGTTACTTCACAGCTACCCTAAATAAATGTGAGAAAGAGAATCTCTCTATTGGAACGGGTTACAAGGCTTCAGAAGACAAATATGATTATTGACATCTCTGATGGAAAAACAAAACAAAAGAATTCCTACTCCTCAAAAGAGCAGAGCTTCAAACAATGACAAACCTCTTCTCATTCCACTGCTCGTCGTGGTATCACCTAAACAATATGGGTGTGGCTTATAGATACTTCATTCTGCCACTTCAACCAGGATGCTCATGAAACTTCAGAACACTTACTCTTAACCAGGCGGAGAATACTTCTCCTCGAATATGCCCTTCCCCCATTAAACTACGTGTGTAATCTCAATCCCAAAACGGTTCTGGACTTTATTAACAGTCTTAACCCAGAAAGGGAATAATTTAGAACGGGATCCCACAATAGACCTTTCATGTCATAGTGAATGCGAGTCTAATACCCTAGACAGACTGTGTTCATAATGACTTAATTTGAACTCCAGTCACTTCAAGAAAATGTAGAGGTGACAGACTATGGACTATGCGAGTAAAGATCTTGGCAGAGTTCAATAACTTAATTAAATGTTGATGGCTGTCATTGCTAAGTTGATTGGAAAAACTTTCCACTTTCCCATAAATTCGGCTCATTTTAATGACAGTAGATGGCACTTTTACCGAATTTCAATGGAGTCAAATTCGGTCCGTATAGGAATGAAGCGAAATCTTACAACTGGGTCCTTGATGAACTTCATTTGTGTGGCACACTGCACATTTCACTCTGTTTAATTAAAAATTTAGTCATTATGGAGACACTCTGTCTAAGGTATAACACCAGCACACGAAATTTAGCTATTGATTCCTTTCACATTTTCATGTACATTATTGCGATTTTGTATTCGCCTTCTCCCTTGAGAATTGAAAGACTTTTCAATTTTTAGAGGGATCTCTATTCCTTCGTTTTTCCTTTCCACACTTTTCTGTAAACATTGTGGGGTTTTAATAAAAATTGAATCTTCTTTGGATTTTCTGCACCAACCATTCAAAATGTCGTCGCCTCATTTCTCGGTAGAATGAAGAAAAAATCTTTTAAATTCAGCCCAAATTAATTTTCGATCATGACTGCTGAAGTACCGTTAACTAACGCCATCCTGATTGCGATTTGTATTTTCATAAATTTATTAAAAAAATCAAGACAGCAATGTTGCATTTTTATTCCCTTTAATCTTATCAAATGAGAATTGATGTTAAACAAATTTCCATCGGACATAACGAAACTTATATAAAAAACACTGGTTTCCTAAAGTGGGGTCATTCCATATAAAATAGAGCAGATCGCATATTTTTCGAAATTTTGCATACTTGGATGTTTTGTGAAAACAAAAAAACAAATTAAGAATTTTCCCTAACAGAATACTAAAAATGAATCCCTCTTTGGAGCGGTGAACTTTGCAGATATTTCCAACAAAAATTTGAGATCGCTAAATAGACGTTCAAGGTCCCAAGCTTTTTAATAAAGAGAAGTGTTGAATAGAAACAAGTATTTGAATTATGTTTACAAAGTTAACTATACTCACTTTATTATGAAATAGTGAGTTCGAATCATCAATAAATTTTTCTTATAAAGTTGTTGTAATCTTTACGAAAACACACGGCAAACTTCAAGTTCAACATACTTAAGATTCGATCCGGATGCCGAAGCCGATATCACTTGGATGAATGAAAATCCCCCAGTTGATTTTAAGCTCAAAAATTTGTTCTGTGTGCAGGAAAGAGCTTCATAGACTACCACGTATAGCAAGGATAGATAGAGAATGAGATAGCTCGTAAATTTAAAACAAAATATAATCCAGCGATAGAGATGTAAGGTTTTTCATTTCGATATTTTTCCCCGAAAAGTGGAGCGTAAAACGAATAGTGAAAGAATTCTCCAAAACGTCAAAGTAGCTAATAAAGAAAGGAAAACCAAAAACAAAGATATGTATGAAGCGGCTTAATAGAAGTACTGATTCTGATTTCTTTGAACCAGTAGAACACTTTTACTGTGGGGATGATATAAGTCGAGTTATGTCCAAAAACTAGGATTTAGTATCTGTAATGATTGATATTATATTGGTTGATGTTATATTGCTAAAAACTCATCTTTTCTTATCCTTAGATTGAAGAAAAATTACGCCCACTTACAAAAGCGTTTGATTTTGGGAAATTTAAAAAAACATTTACTTACCGTTATTTTAAAGAAACAAATTATCGCAAATTGAAATAGGATTTTCGCAATTTCATTCGCTTCGTCCAAAATATTATGTGTCAGCAAGATCTGCCATGTGCATGTACGTATATGTAATACAACAGAATGTCAAATTTTCCATAGAGGGCTGCAAGATAAAAAATTTATCAATTAATGAGGACATTCATATTCTCAACTTTTGATCATGTCTTTTGCTTTTTTAATGATTACGTCGACTTGGACAGTCCATATGCAGGGCTAAGAGAATTTTTGGAAGTAATGTTTGAAAAAACGGAATTGGAACATTACTAGCTAATGGATATCCACAGATCGGTCGAAATTGAATAGCAAAATTAGAATCTGTAGAAAAATGTCTGGATACCTTTATTTATATACATTTATTACCAGTTAACAAAATAAATACCTTCAAGATAAAAAATTTAATACAATAACGACACACCGTGTATTAGGCCTATGGGAAACAGAACGAAAAACAAAATGCAGTTCTACCTCTACTGTGGTGTGGAAAAGGGTTTCAATACATTATGACTACATGCATGATGTTGGTCTATCATGAGCGTGTTGAGTTTATTTCAAATAAGGTAAGTGAATACAATATGCCCACCCTAAGGGATTTCGTTTTTTAACAAGTTAATGAAAATAAAAGAATCGGCAATTATATATCATAATAAAGTACAATAGGTTTAGAACCAAAAAAAATAATAATTGTCCCGTAAAATTATTTTCGAATATTTTTTAATTAATTTTGAAAAAAATGTGTAAATGGCCATATTACCAACACGGTATTGGTAATAAGGCCATAATATGAAAAGGTCTGAAATTATAAACATAATGATCTTTTGCAAGTGAAATATTTATTTTCAATATAAGTAGTACATTAGGTAAGAATAAGAAAGTCAAGAGTTTATATGCTGATAATTGCATATTGCTGGCTGCATATGAAGTAAAAATTACGTAAGGCTTTGTTTTTATATAATGTTTTACTGGAAATCAATATTTTTTCCACTATCTAAGCTTCAATACCGATGTATTGAATACAATACATTCAAGCCAATAGCACTTTTTTTACTTACTTTTTATAAAATATTAGGACGACGTCTTAAAACAACAATTTTCGCAGACACTACTCGCTTTGCGTCAACTACTAATCCGATTTATAGTTCATATATTACAGTGGCATAATGGTAATCTATGCGTATGACATTTTTCGGCATCTTTCGTGAAATAACCAAACTACGGCCAGTGGTCATATTGCCAACATGCGCATATTGTATTCACATCTTATGTGTTTAGTTCATCCAACACATCCTTACAAAGATATGTTGGAAAACAGTACAGATCTAAAAAATGAAACGAAACGTTACAACCTCAAAGTTATTTTGTGAATCTTGCAAGTTTCTTCTTATTCTTCATAAACAGACTCTAAAAGTCATCAGGAAATTTTTGAAAATTTATAAATTTCTGTAGAATTATGAATGCTATTGAATCAACTCGCACCACTTTCACAGATAATTACTTACTACGTTTCATGAAATTTTCAAGAAAGTAAGAATTTATTATGAACGAATCCAAGATTGGTGAAACTTTCATGATGTTTTACTTCTTGATCCCGTTAAGATCCCAAGTTATAATTTTAATATGTTTTAATGGATAATATGAGATAAGTAATAAAAAAAATTAATTAAAAAAATCATAAATGAATAAAATCAGTATACTAAAGAACAAATAATAAAATGCTTATCCTTAACATCCTTTTTCGCATATATTCTTAAGCAACTATTTTTCAAAATAACTTGAATTCTCTAGCTTTCAAATGAGTCATATTTCACTATCCTAGCATTAACAGTAAAATATATATGAATTTTTAAAGGACAGCATTTTTCGAAATTTAAAAAATGCATATATTTTGCAATATACGCGCAATATATAAAGAAACTATTTTAATTCATATTTTCGTTTTCACAAACCCTCCCAGTATGTAAAATTTCGAAAAATTGGCTATGGTCATGTGACACTTTACATTAGTTTTGGTCGATTTGTTATTGAATGACCCAATTTTATAAAAAAAAAAAATTTCTAACAAAATCACGATTAATGATTGCATGCCTTTTATTTTGTTTACTCTGTCTATCTGTTAGTCTGTCTGTTGTATTGAAATCTTATTAACGATTTTTAACCTGATGCCGATGCCGATGCCTGATATACATGCATACTTGCGTACTCTTGAAAAGAATACAATTATATGTTCCCGTGGAAAGGTTTTAGCATTTGTAAATAAGATGACCCCTTCTCAAATTTCCTTCAACCACCAGATTTTCATATGAACCTCTTTTTGGGCATAGTGATGTAGATTTCTTCTAAAGAGATTGGAGTTTCGATCATCCAATTTTTGGGAGAAGTATCGTAGTGTTTCATGTGCCATTAATATTGAAAGAAAAAGGTACCACTGTTCGGTTTTGAACATCAATCTTTCTACATAACAGCTCTGGAGCAATTTAAAATCTCTACGTATAAACTTCAAAAAAAAAAAGATTCATTTTGAAGCTGCTGATTCCGATGAATTAAGTAACTATTTGCTCGAAAACCATCATTCTTCGTCTTCTGGTCTCATCCCAATCACGTTAAGGCTTCTCGTATTTTAAGGTAACTGAGGCTGCTGAATTTGAATCTTTTAAGTGTATTAAATAGTTCTCTAACGCCCTCGATATGACTAATCCTAAATTTGTGTGATTACTGTTGCCACCCCTTATTCCCTCTCATATTGTTCATATATGTAATACATGTTTAATGGCCTCAATTTTTGCTCGCTCTTTTAAAAACTCTAAGGTAATAACTATTCTTAAAAAACCGTCGTTAAAGCTAATAACTCTTTAACGGCTGCAGATAGAACATAGGTTTACGTCAAATTAAAGAGTCTTTGAAAAGGCAATGAGTTTCTGCATACAATAAGTCGTTAATTGTGACCATACTCTATGTACTTTTTCAGATACAGGGTGTTATTGGAAAATCTAGCTTTTTTTCTTAATCACTAACTCCCAAGCGGTTGATGTGGACCCCCTGCCATATAATTTTTTGTTTGGCGAGGTGTCTAGTAGCCGCATATTTCTCAAGTTGCGAAAATACACATTGTATAAAAATCCCGTGTCACTTTGTTTGTACACGCTAATCTCCGAAACTGCCCAACCGCTTTCAATGAAATTTTGTTAATGTATTTGGTTGATTCCAGCTTGAAAGATAGGGCAGTTTTGGACGCAAAAGATGGCGCTATTGTCGTGGTCTAGAAAACTGTCTGAGAACGCTTCGAGCAGGTAAGCTGAAATTTAGTACACGGCGTTTTCGTAAGAATTGCAAATATATGTTCACACAATGGCTTAAATCGGGCAACTCCTTCCTAGGGTTACCATACAAACATTTCGTTTTTTAGTGTATATGTATTGAACACTGCCTGAGAACGAGTACACGTAGAGAGCGGAAATTTTGTACGTGGTGTTTTCACAGCAATCGTAATTAAAATTACAAAAATGGTCTGAATCGCGCAACCACCTCTTGATGTTGCCATACAAAATTTTTGCTTTTCACTATATATTTTGAAACTGTCCGAGAACGCGTAAACAGGATTTCTTAAAAAAAAATTTAATTAAGTTCAAAAATGGGACCAATCGGGCAACTTCTTCGTAGGGTTACATACAAAAAATTTGCTACTTGGTGTTTTCATAGCAAAGATGAACAAAAATTTCAAAACTGGACTAAATTGGGTCACTATATACTTGGTAGCTGCCTGAGAAGACTTCGAAAAAGGAGTTTTGCATCGGCAAATATTTAGTCAAGATTTTTGGTAGGGATGGTTTGCTCTAATATAGGTTACTTTGGGTATACGGTGACTTTAAAAATTGATATCACAAAATGAAGCGGAATATGATTATTTCTTTATTTCTACAACTAATACTTCTTACTCATTACTTATTAGTTTTCATTTAAAATTTTATTTTACTTTACTTTTCGTTTTTTTTCCTATTGAATTATTACATATTTACCTTGAACTGCTTGGTGATTATTCTTTTTTAGTTTTTAGTTTCTAAATATAGATGACGTAATATTAAACTTATAATTAGAAGGTGGTCCTAATTAAAAGATTTGACTTGTGCGATTGCCAATAATAAATGAATGAACTGATATATCGGTATTAATGAATCTTTAAGGATTTTTTCGAAAACTCCAAAATCTATTCGGAAATAGTTTACATGGAAATTCTGTCAATATTTTCAACACCAGCTCAAATATTTGATTGCGGAAATAACTGGACATATGAAGAAATTTTAATTTCTCTCTTTTTCTTTTTTATACATATTTAATTGAGAGCAGTACTTCTGAAGACAATCAACCGTGTTAGTAATTAATCAAAACTATAAACATGTAATCTTTCATTAATTACTTTAATTAACATGATCGATTTTTCATAGACAGCACCCGCTGTGGCGATCATAAATCTTCTCTTTGTCCCACTCTTCTATCCTTATCATAAGCATGTCTAGAGATTTTTTTCAATAAAATGTAAATTAATCTTAAAACGGAATTAATCTCTTGTCTTGTGTGATAACAGTGACGCGCAAGTCGACAACACCACAAAAGGTCAGAAACCTCGTTGTTGATTTGAATATTTATCCAATTTATCCGCTAATGTTGAAGCATTGAGAAGTTTTCTTTTTATTAAGATTTCCGACGTCACCTTTCAGTTGTTCATACAAATTTTTGTAAAATTTCCGACTTTTTTAGGAGTTTGGCTTTCAACCATGAATCTATAAATATTTAACAAAAACAAGGGGGACTCGCTCTTGTTATGTCACGCGTAATATCAAAAGTTCTTTGTGAAGTGAATTCCTAAGTATCTGCTAGTCCTCTCCCGAAATATTATGTATGCAAATCGTGGTAATACAAAGGAGAGAAAAGACATTAATTTAAATATTGGAGACATTACGCAATTAATTTTAGTTATTTTCGCAATGAATTGAATATGTCGCGTCTTAAGGAAGGTAGCCTAAAGTATTTGCAAAACATTTCGCGTATAATTGAAATTAATTTGACGTTTATTGTGAAAGATTTCATCCAATATAGTGACAGTAATTATTATTGTCTTAGAACATGCTAAATTAATGCAAAATAAATATGAATAGGTATACCAATGGGAAGGGAATAATAATATTATATAGACTGGGCTGTATTCATCATCAAGGTTATACCGACCAGATTTTAGTGAAAATACAACTTCAGAGCCCAAAGTTACATTTGAAGTTTAATTGTAATACATTTATACTCATCTTAGTGAGACAAGGTACTTGTGATGGTACTGTTTCAATTCTATATTTAGAGATATAAAATAAAAACATAATAACCGAGTAACTGAGATTTTGTTTTTGTAATTTGTATTATCGTCGTTAGAGAATATTTAAGCAATGCCAAAAACATCGGATGAATTGTAATTAAGTGTTATTTTCTGATTTTTTTTCCATTTTAATGATTTGATAGATAAAAAGTTGTTATCTTTTAGCAATTTCGATGGGCTTCAGTGCAACACCAATGTTATACATCTCCAGCAGTACAGCACTGAAAATGTTCGATAAAAGAATTTTTATATCAGCAGTGCAATAGTTATGCATAGAACTCCCCTACTTTGCACTGGATTCTTTTTCAATGTTACAAATAGGTGTGCATATTGAAGTTCAATTATCATCTGTTCTGTCAAGGTTGTGATATTTTTTAAGTAAATGAATTAAAATATTTTATTTGGCTAATTTTTATAAAGAATAAGCGGATTTTTTGTTTTCTGTGTACTCAAATACAATGAATATGACAGAAATATCTATTTATTTTATTTATTTATTTCTAAAAGGTTAGAAGATATTACACAGACAGAATCCAATAACAGTATAATCATACTAGTACAGTAAATCATACTAATAAAAAACAAGTAAAAAAGCTAGAATTGGTCTAATATCAATTCTTATGATACCGTAGCCTAGATGAATGCCCTTATGAAATTTCGTTCATCCTTCTGTACAAATTTAATTTTTGAAGCGGTTTTTCGCATATATTTCCAGAACGGTTCGTCGGACAGAAAAACTGATTATATCCAATTTTATAGGATTTTGTATTCTGTAGAAGTTTTTATTACGTAAAAAACATCAGTTTTTATATGGCAACACCAAAAAGTAGTTGCATGATTTAGTCCATTTTTGAAACTATATTTCCTAGTACAATGAAAACACCATATACCAAATTTCAGCTCTCTACGTCGACGCGTTTTCAGGCAGTGTCCAAATACATAGTGGAAAACGAAATTTTTGTATGGCAACCCCACGAACGAGTTGCCCGATTTGTCTCATTTACGAACTTAATTTTACTTTTTTCTTAAAGCCCGTGTACATAATTTCAGCTCTCTAAGTAAGCGTATCCAGCCCGTTCCGGGGAAAGGCCCCACAGGCACACAGTGGTTTCTGATTCAAGGAACAGATAACCAGAGCCAGACCTGGCTAGAAGGTCAGACCTTTCATTCCCCATGATCCCCATGTGATCAGGTGCCCACTGAAGAGACACCTAGATATGCAAGGATGGAAGAAATTGTATCCGTGCAAAGACTAGAGATGGATTTTAGGAAAAGAAACAAACAAGTATCTGGACATAGTTACTATATTCTATAAATTAATAAGACAATGGTTGCCTCTCTAATAGATCCGTAAGTTCCAGGTAATGTAATCATAGGTCAATTAAAGGAAATGATTTATTCAATGAACAAGCAAGGCAGGGCTCACGTATTTCCTGAAAGAAATTTACACACATTCATAATAGATCATACTTCGAGCACCAGATAAACTCAACATTGGCTAGTTCAAAAGCATGCGACTCCTTTAAATACAAAATACTGCATCTGCAAAACTTTTAATGAAGAGGAAAAATTTATTACTTCTCTACAAATTCGCAACACTTGCCAGTACCAGGCATCGGATTTTGCTTGGTTAACTTTTTTATTATAATTTCGCTCAACAGCCAATTAGTGAAGGCAGCATCGGTTTGGTAAAAGATCAAAAATCTGGACACACTTTGGTTTTTAGTTTACCAAGGATTTACTTTTATGTAAGTATTGCGTTAAAAATAAATAAATTCGCTTTCTGTATGAAAAATTAATAAATATCAAGCAAAAAAGCTAGAATTGGTCTAAGACCAATTCTTATGATACTCTAGCTAGATGAATGCCCGTATGAAATTTCGTATGATCACCGATCTATGCAAATTTGATTTTTGAAGTTATTTTTAGCATATATTTCGAGAACGGTTTGTCGGACAGAAAAAAATGATTATAACCAATTTTATAGGATTTCGTATTCTGAAGAAGTTTTCAGTACAATAAAAAAGTCTTGGACTGAGCGTCTTCACAGTAATACGTAAAAAACCTAAATTTTTATATGGCAACACCAAGAAGGAGTTACCCGATTTAGTCCATTTTTGAAATTTTATTTGCTAGTACAATGAAAACACCACCAAATTTCAGCTCTCTATATCGATGCGATCTCAGGCAGTGTCCAAATATATAGTGGAAAACGAAAGTTTTGTATGGCAACCCCACGAATGAGTTGCCCGATTTGTCGCATTTTCGAACTTAATTTTTTTTTTAAAGTCCGTGTACAAAATTTCAACTCTCTAAGTATACGCGTTCTCGATTTATCGTGCGCACAGACGGACGGACGGACGGACGGACAGATGAACGGATATGCAAAAATCAAAATAACTTTTAATATTATGCTTGGGTATCCAATCCAATTTGCTCTGCCATCATTATTTCGAGGTGTTACAAACGCAATGACAAACTTAGTATACCCTTTAGATTTCATCTAGGGTATAAAAAGGAACTCAATTTGTTCTGCTGTTCAAAATCGTGCTCCATTCCAAGTCTTTTGTTGTTGAATTTCATTTCCGAGAAAATATTACAACTATAACTCATGACTCCTGCTAATACTAAAACGAAGAAAAAACGGACGTATTTCCAGCTTACAACAACCTTCTGTGGTCCCTTAAAAAATTTGATTGCACCGGAAATATATACGAAATTGGTAGATGTAATGGACAGTGTTGGTCTAAAATAAATCTCGAAAAATGTGAGCCAACCATTAGAAATCCAGGATGCAACTGTACTGGGGACACATCAAAAGAAGGGCTGGGAGGTACTTATTAACGAAGCAAGAAAATTAAAGGCTATACGGAAGAAGGTGGTAAGGCCTGGTTTAACTTGGGAAAACCACCTAAAGGAAAACTTTTCGTATAACAAGAAATTTGCGTCCAGTCGAAATCACTTTAAGGACTATTTTAAAAGAAATATATGTGTGACCAGCTAGAATATGAGGAAAACGATGAATCGTTCGCCGTCTATTATTTTGGCAATATCAGCTGCTGCAACTTTCTGTAGAAACTTTTCTACATGATCTTAAGTGCTATGGTGGCATGATAAATAATATGAAAGTATATCCACGCCCATATTTTCTCGTCACTAAATATCCATTCATCATTCCAGCACATGTCGCGCCGCGCAATCTACAGCCGAGTTTCTTGATTTCTTTGCTTTAACGTAGCTTTTTTTGTTAAACGGAGCTGTTTTATTAATGAACTCGATAGCTTTATGAACTTGCATATAGAAAGTTGTTATATGCCTAACGTGGGAATCTTCAAGTATGGCTTAATCTCACGAAGCTCTTCACACATGAAATATGGACAATCATCAGCCACCACGTTGCGCCCTTTCCGGGGAAAAAAGCAACGTTTGCCACGGGCATTCGACCCTATGGTACCATACTGGTACCTCATTGGTTCAGCTTCGTAAGAGCATAAGGCCATTGTTACTCCCAGTGACTTCTTCATGCAGAATGCTTTTTGTCTTAATGGAATTGATCCATCCTGTCTACAAATAGACAGTTCCAGCTGGGATTATCAACGAGGTAAGATACTCCCTTCGAGTCTGGCGAGGCTAGATATTACAGGTACTAAATTCTATAGGCTACTATTATATATATATTACATGGGAAATATTTTTCGAATGCAGCCTCATTAATCAGCTACCAGAAGATGATTATAGGCATCATGTCTTTATACACGTATAAGTTCTCTTACACTCTGTTCTCCTGGGAAACATTGCACGTCAAAGACTCCCTCTTTATCAGCCGAAACCTGCATACAGTCAACACTCTTGACAAAGTTCCTGCCTGAATTGCAATTTGACGTCCAGATAGCGTGGAGTTCGGTGCAATTCTTAAAATTTTACCCTGCTCTCTCCATTGGCCACAATTTTGATTTCTCTAGTACCAGTACCACGTCGGTGATAAAATCAATTTTTCCGGGAGGAATACGGAATATCCTTCTTCCATTAACTCTTATGTCAATATCCGGGTATATCGTCAGATTCTCGTTATTTGAATCAATTTATTTAGATTTATACACGTTCTGATATTTAAATATACAAAAAAATTAATAAATTTGAGAGCTAAATTTGGATCACCACTTGATAAATACTTGAGGTACCCGGGTACCCATGTCTAAGAACTTAATACGCCTTCAAAAATGCATAGTAATCACAGTAATAAATAATAAAACTAATCTTTATGGTTAGAAAATAATATTCTACTTATATACAAATAAATGAAGACATTTAACTTTTAATCACGTTTATTACAAATTATATATGCATATAATATCCTCATGAATCACATTTTGTTATTTCTTTTGAATGTTCAGCACAGACAGGTTAAGCACAAACTTTACACGATTTTCGCCACTTCCTCCTTTTTTTTTGTTTCCACACTGGTAACAGATATCGCATGATCCTACGACAACTTTTCGGCCGGTGGAATCTGTCGGTTCAGTAGATTCAGTTGATGTTGTAGCTCTGCTTGCAATAATCATTGGCTTTCCATAAATGCTTTCGATCGCAATCTTTGTGGTGAAATTCCTCATAACTTGAATATTCTGAGATCGACCTTCAATCGCTGGCATATAAAATTCTTCACTCAATTGTCGTAAAAACAATCGGAGCTCGGTTGTCTTTTTTTTTAATATTTCATTTTTTAACTCGGAATACTGGCCACATCCAAAATATTATACAAAAAAAAAGCGAGCGGTCATGGGTTACTCTGCGTATGGGTTGTGTAACGTAGGTACTAGAATCTGATCCATTGTATTAACTTTTTTTTTTATAGATAAGAACATATATGTAGTAACTTTATCATGAAACCCAACTAGAGTGGAAAATTCTTCGTGGTCTTTGGATGCTTGCATCTCCACTGTAATATACTTTCAATTTTTTAATGTTCCTATTATTGTCAGATTCCACGACAATAAATGACAGGCAACTGCAACTGAGACTTTGCTGTAGACCCTCCCCAAATAGCTTTCGTCAGTGCGGCATGATGTCCGACATAAAAGAATTTGAAGGGAAAAATTCCCAGGCCGATAATTTATTTTATGGAAAAAATATTGTATTTGCCTGTTTCTACACTCGAAGGCAGATCCGTGCCGGTAAAATTGCCTATATCATTATATTTCTGTGTCGGTACAGTTGCAGTGGCGTGGCTATCGTAGGGCTGGGTGGTGCAGTGCACCAGGGCCCCGAAACTCAGAGGGCCCCCTAAGCTTTGAAAAGAGAGCAGCAGCGAGCTCTTGAAGCTAGAAAACCTCGAGCCAGATCAAAAAAAAATTTTTTCGAGATGTTAAATGAACATTTACAATAACAGAACTCCTAGACTATCAACACAAGCGCGAAGCGTCCTTGATAAACATGCGTTATTTTTCACCGTTATTTGGTTCAGTATATCCGTAGTACATTGGATCAGCGATAAGCTTACGTGCACGTGCTGACGGTCGTGAGATCCATTCCACCCATCAACATTTTAGTTAAGCTTTCATTTGCCTTTATACCTTTCATCTGATCTCATTTATGATATTCATTGCGATGTTTTCAACTTTCTGGGACGTACCGTAATAGTTGAAGCAAGTTTCACCACTAATCCTATTCCGTACATTCATCCATCTGGCACCATATTCTGCTAGAATTCATTTTTGCTAAGAATTGTTTTGATGTTAAAACATGTATGAAACAGGTAGCAGCACAACGGCATAATTTATAAGAACGCTTAACTTTATCGAAAGGTAAAGAAAACTTTTCTAAACTTAAGTTTGAATTGACAGATGAGCTATTATGGAAACTATAATATCTTATTATAAATTGATGTTGATTCTATAATAGTATTGACATAGGCAAACTAATAACATACAAAGGCTGTACAAGTAGAACAAAAATTTTGAACGATTTTCTGAAATATGAAATTAACAGTGCCTCGTCGATGCCTCGATTTGCCGTTGATGACGTACCCAAAGCAACAATGCCCCGCTCGATCCGATGAAGGGAAGGCCACAATTTTGTTTTAGAAATTTACTGGAAATTTTTTCATAGAATTTATACGCATTTTTGGACGCTGACAATGGGTGCTTGGCTTGGGATACTAACAATTTTTATGAGCGTAGAGGTGTAGATGAGGATAACGATAAGGGTTCATTTCTTCTTAGAAATTTACAGAAAATGTTTCGGCAGAATTTGTTCACTTTGGTGACCGACTGCAGTTAAATTCAGGTACAATGTTTGCCGTTGTCGGCCTCCAAAAGTGCCTATAAATTCTTAGAAAAAATTTCCAGTAAATTTCTGAGAAAAAATTGTGTCCTATTTTTTTTTTGTTGGGCTTGCTGTAATTTTTACTAAACATTGACAAGCAATGTAGGAAAATCTCAGTAAGTATTCTGTGTATCAAAAATTTCGATAGTTAAAAATTGAAAATTATGGATAGAAAAAAGGAACGTAGCGGTGCTTTGAAGCGGAAACAACGGCAGGAAAGAGAAGAAAGTAAAAAAAAATTGCCCAAGCTAGACAGTTTTTTTACGAAACCTCTTTCAGCTACAGTTCCTTCCGTGGCAGAAATATCTGTCAAAAGTGACAAGTGTGAGGAGTGTTTATCGAGTGATAGCGTGGTCACGGCTGTGTCAGTTAATAAAGCGACTCAAGAGGATCAGGATCCAATAACTCTGATCAAAGCTACTGCTTCAAATGTCTACGTCGACGTTTCCGCGCAACTTACAGTGGAGGAATCATCTATCTCTACATCTTTCAAAGTTCTTGAAATTTCAAATGACTTGGGAAAGTTCATAAACAAGAAACTGAACGACAACGAGAAACGGCTGATTCTTGACATGTGACCATTGAAACCTCCAGGAACTTTTCCGAAGGACCCCCACCAAGACAACAGGAGCTTTTCAGAAACGTATTATGTTTCTACGTCAAAATACGGACCAGTTGATCGTTTTGGGATATGCTACTCAAAAGTACTGGATGCTGCCTACTGCCAACCCTGTTGGTTATTTGCTTCGCAAATAAATGTATGGTGCACAGGTATTCGGAACTGAAGGCATTTATCAGATAGGGTCAAGCAACATACATAGTTCCTCGAAAGCACACACGGAGGCATGTGCTGTATATGAAGCGTGGCAAAGAAGCATCATTTCGGAGATAAGTTCTTCGGAGATTATTTGACATCATAATTACTCTTGCGAAGAGTTCCTTGGCTTTGAGAGGACATCGAGAAGATTTGAGTGAGGAAGGAAACCACGGAAATTTTCTTTCAATTGTACAACTCGTTGCTAGATACGATCACGTCTTGCGTCAAGTTTTGGATATGCCTAAAGGTAAGAAATGATCTTGTTAATTAATTTACAATTTATGTTTTCATAGTCTAATTTTTTCTAATATTCCTTATGTTTTTAGGATCAATAAGATACCTGAGCGCTACAATTTAAAATGAAATGATCGAGTGTTTGGGCACCAAACTTGAAAATCATCTATTGGATCAGATTAGGGAGTCACCGTTTTTCACCATCATCATGGATACCACGCAGGACATATCGAAAATGGATCAGCTGAGTATTGTTGTAAGATATTCAGTGATATCCAGATCGGAAAATGGACTACCGATCGATATCGAGGTAAGAGAGATTTTTTTGGGTTTCCATGCATTCACCAATCACAGCGCTGCAGATTTGATCAATCAAGAGACTACGTTGTTCTCCGAAAAGGGTCTTTATTTCAAAAAGTGTGTCGGTCAAGGTTATAATGGGGCCAGTGCAATGAGTGGTGTGTATAATGGTGTACAAAAACAAATTAAAGACATTCAGCCAAACGCCGAGTATATACATTGCGCCAGTCATAATTTAAATTTGGTAATAAACGATGCCGTTCGAAGTTCTGTCGAAATCCAGAAATTCTTTGCAATAATGCAAGACTTGTTTAACTTCTTTGGAAACAGCACTAAGCGCTGGGACCTTTTATCGAAATTCACCGGCGAATCAGAAATTACCTTGAAAAAATTGAATCCGACAAGATGGTCCAGCAGGGTCAATACAATAACTGCAGTCAAACTTCGTTTTTTTCGATATTATCAAGGCATTGTCCGAAATAACGCTGAAGGGTTCCAGTAAAGATGAACGTAGTGAAGCAGAAATTATAAAATCAAAAATGCTCAATTTTAAGTTTATATTTCTTTGTGAATTCATGCACAGTATATTAAATAACATCAATTATGTTTCCAAAATCTTGCAAAAACGTGATATCGTTTTGGACGAGGCGAATAAGGCTTTGGACGAAAGAACTGATAAATTAAAAAGGTACAGAAATGACTTCGAGTCATTTAAATGCAAGGCCACCGAAACCGCGAAAAAATACGATATCGATTCCACCTTTCCAGAAAAGCAAAGAAGAAGAACTAAAAAGCATTTCGATGAATCGGCTTCTGATCACCGGCTTCACACAATTCCTGTTACTTCTGCGGCAGCAGAAAGATCTTTCAGTAAACTGAAGATTATTAAAAGTTATTTAAGAAACAATATGGGGCAAGATCGCCTCCGACATTTATCATTAATTGCGATAGAAAACGAGGCGGCATCAAACTTGGATTTGAGCGAAGTTATAGACAAATTTGCAAAAAGCAAAGTGCGCAAGAGATTGTGAATTTCACTGAGGATTTTGCTAACAATCTTTCTTTTTCCGTCTATTGAACTCATCTGTATAATAAATATTTTATATTGTCATCTGCATCGTTGTTTATTTTTTGCCAATTTCTTTTATTAAAACACATATGAAGAAGGTGTATGGATTTATCCTACTAGGGTTAAGTGCACTGTATTCTTTTCTTCTCCCTATCTGCAAGTTTGAGGGCTAATATAAGTTAAAGCTACGGAGGCGGGGACCCCCAGTGGGTGCCCGATTTTTTCTCTATGCACCGGGGCCCTTATCTACCTAGCTACGCCACTGTACAGTTGCAGTCATGTGTGATCTATTTATACATAATTTATACTCGCGAAGGTCAGGCAACGGCATCGCCGTCCTGTGTGCAAATACCTAAGGGTATACCATTGTACAACGTTATAACGACTGGGTATTGACATAAGGGTTAAAGCTATTATTTTGCCAATTTCTTCCCTACACAAACCTCTTTTCTTGCCTATTATTAAATTGTTGACTTCAAAATGTATCAAAAAATATCAAAATATTTGCCAATGAATTACTTGCCACTCAATAAATAATTAATGTACCTAATCAGTTGCTTCGTTTAAGAATGAACAATTTTGGCCAAATGAATTCAGGAAAACAATCGAATGGACAATAACTCAAGAAATTGCTGTCAATGAATGAATGAATGATTTCCACAAGCCATAAAATCAATAAGAAATTATTTCGACAGACCTCCCCGTAAAAGATATTTTTAAGATTTACTTAACCAACCGCTGGTCGGGATATGGCAGAGTAATCCATGAGACAAATCAAAGTATATTTAGGTCATTGTAGGTAGTAAGAGCAAAGGTGGAAAACACAGCCAAATTTATATATTTCACGTGTTACAGGTAAGGCGGAATATTTGTGCAACTTGACGAGTATACGGATGGGTGAAAATATATAAGATGTATGTATGAGATAATACCAAGTTGGCAATTTATTTTCTTGAATGGGTAAGGAATTCTTCTTGTGTTGCTTTGTGTCGTCGAATATAAAAAAAAAACTTTGTTTAGTATAAATATCTACTTGCTGTGAACGCACTCTATATATATCTAATTTCCCCATCCCTAATATTTGGTGTGTAATAAGATCATGACGAGACATTACCGTATCCTCGATAGCTTGCATAACCCTTGGCCTTTAATTATAGAATTACAAAATTAATATCTAAACTAGCTATGTCAATATGCCGATCATAACTCTGGTAAAATAATACAAATATTGTATAAACGTCAAATATTCAAATGATTTTCATGTCTCGATTCTCATTAAATATTCATATCATAAGATATATCCTGAATGATGACGGTTCCTTAGAGTTCTTTGAAAAATATTCAAAATGCGAAAAAAATTTATATCGAAATTAAAAAAATGTTATGTGTGAAATTCCGGATTGATGTAGATTCAAAATAAATACAATTCCCCTGAAGTGATGAACATGAAGAAATTCAAAACAAATGAATGGAATTAACTCTGCAAACCTTGGAGCAATATTATAACTTCCTAACTCGATTCTCTCTAGATCTCTGCACTAACAACATTGAGTCATCCGTCGAAATTGTGTAGAAACATAAATTTTTTCTCATCCGAAAAAAAAAATTGTTTTTACCCGAAATAATCTAACCGAACTATGATACACGTATTTCCGAAGATATTAATTTCGATTCATTAAAATATTAAAAAAATGTCATTTCTCTACTTTCATCCTCTTCCTCGTTGATTCATTTAACTTCAGCAAACAATGTCTCAATAAATTGGATCCAAAATTATATTAGTGAAGGAAATTAATTCCCATAAATTCTATGGAAATAATTGGAAGAGAATTTGGAGGTGAATTAAAATCAATCAGCCAGTCTATTTACAAAATTTATTTGTATTTGGTTGACACCCTACCACTTGCTGTAACCCGGATCACTCAGATGATATATAGTGCAAAAAATATATAAAATTCCTGAAAAGGAGTAGAATTTCAGAAATGCTTTATGTCCTCAATATCCTTTGTTACAGTAATTATAGAAAAAGCACGATATAAATCTTGAAAAGCTTACAAACGTTGTCTTAAATCTTTGAAAACCAACATTAAGGGACGAAAAATATTTGCTGAATACTTGAATGAACTGAACCCAGCAAAAATTAACTAAGTAGTACCTAGATCTATAGACAAACTATAATATATTAAAAGCGAGTTATGAAATAGATGTCGAAGGAAGGAGGTGGATTTCTCTTTCTCACTCTATACTTATTCATTTATCCACGTATTATTGTAACAGAAAATAACGAAAACGAGTGGGAGGAAAGTATATCATCTTGTGGGGTTTTTGAAGAGCTTTTCTTAGGACTTTATCGAGATTTGTATTATATACGCTTGTGAGGGAATCAACAGAGGCGTCATATGTAGGTATGTAATTTTGGCCTATGGGTTGTAAAATGAAGGTATAATTTAGTGCTACTGATTGTTTTGAGATCATCATGTATTTTCAATTTGTGACATTTAGTAAATAATTTAAGAACTAAGTGAGAATATACTGTTGTTCTCCCACAGCTAATGTCAATTCGACTGATTGACAAACACAAATAGACTGCGTTCGCAAAATACAGTTTAATGAAATCTGTCAATTCCTATAATTGACTTTCGAAAGAAAACTGCAACCGCAAACGAGAATCCACGTATACTGAAAGAAAATATTCCGGTGGAGTGTAGCGGTTAAATAAAAAAGGATAATTTGTCACTCTATTATTCAATTAATTGTTTATTGCCACAAATAATATTAATAACTAAACAAATGTTAAGTTTATGAGAAATTAATTACTTGCAAAATTCTATCACTATGACAAATTATTTCCCTCAACTTAGACGTACAAGCTTGGAAACTTCACTTAAAATTCACTGATTCACTGTATGTTTTATGTATTTAGTAATTAAAGAAAATTCAAATGTACAAAGAAATTATATTTTTACTCGAATCTATCTCTTTCTTTTCAATAATAATAACTCAAAAAAAAATTATGCTACTTCACAATTGCATATCTAAATAAGATTTTCTTTCTGATTCTTAACTAATTTACTAGTAGCTGAAAGAAAATAATTATTAGAACTCAAGGTAGATCCAATTTCTGAATTATTATGTTGTGCAAAAACTGACCAAATGGCATATGTTTCACACGATAAATAATTATTAGAAATGTCGATTTACTTGAGTAAATTAGTTAAAATGGCTGAAAGGACAAGATTAAAAATAAAAATTTCAATCGTTCTTGTTAAATTCATACATGTGTGTATAACCAACACCTGGCATGCAAACACAATGAAATTTAACCCAAATTGAAAATAATAACTAATATGCAAATTTACCTTTAATTTAATTTAAATTTGTCACTATTAAATTTAACCAATAAATTCACTTGAACTCTTGCTGCTGCTGCTTTTCCTTGAACAAACTTTGACAATTCGATTGTTGAAAAAAAAATTACTAAATTTTTGCTGAACTTTCTATTTCCTTTTTTCCTGATGACGATTTGAACTATTTGAACTGTTTGAACTATTTGCAAATTGTGGGAGGAATGCTATTGCATGTTCTCGCACTTTGACAACTTTGAAAATAAGAAGGCAGAATGAAGAATGAACCCCCTTTTTATAGAGAATTTCGTTCCGATTTCATATCCATAAAAATGAATTATGCGAATTTTAGGCTTAATTTGACTATAATGTGTAAATTTGTTGTAGTCATTTGATGTCAAATTACAAATTGCATTTTTTGACATCTTTCCCATAGAAATCCCTTTTAATTTCACGTAATTATGATAAGTTTTCCGAATCTGTGCTATAACTTATCGATATGCCATCTTTTAGTTCGATTTACAAAATTCCTCTCATAATTCATTTTCGTTCATCTTTATTCGTGTCCCTTTCACACCTTTGTGTCTCTTTCGCACTTATTGGTGCAAAGGGAAATTCGAAAATTCGCGAATATTCCGTAAACCGTGAAAAATTACGCGACGCGAACGCGCCCATTCGATTCTGCGTCTCTTTTCACCCCGGTATGACATTTTGAACGTCGCGAAACTATGAAGTTCACGTCGGTGTTTATATGCGAAATGTCAGTCGCGCGCGAATTTATTTTGTTTGCTAAAATTAAGTGTTAAATTCAGTGTTTGTGTATATTTCAGGTATTCATCGCGGGAATTATCCATTGAACTACAGGTGAGTGTATAAATTTCTTTAATTTATGTAGGTTTTGTGTAAAATATCAACATTTTCAAATACCGTGATTACCTGTCAAGGTGAGTTTTTGTTTTGTAAAATTCTCATCTCAGGTATTCACGAATCTATTGAAAATGGGTTTATTATGTGCCCGTACGTGGGTACTTGAGTTATCTTTATGTTCTATGTTGCTGAACATAAAGTTTAGTGCATTTTTGTTCTTGTTGTTTGCATGCATGGTGAGGTCCTATGTATGTAAACACACCTTTTTTTGTATAAAAAAATTCATTTATTTTTAGTATATTTATCCTTGAAGTTCATATTTTAATCATTTGTTTATTTCAGGTCGTCGTGGGACCTTTGCATCTGTTGACACGCCAGATGCTGGTAAGATTTTTTTGTTTTTACATTAATCTAATTGTTTTCTTTGTAGGTTGGTCGAACATTCTCCCCCCTGTTGAACATTCATGTTCAACCGTTTTTTGATCTGTTGTATACCTCGTTTGTGGTACTTGAAAAAATGCAGCTCTCCATTAGCAAGCACTCGCAGGCGTACCTGATAACGATCTGGTAGGTTGATTGTCTTCTCTCTATTGCGACGTTTTTGGATGTCGTAGAAATTAATTCTTTTAATTGTATCTTTTGATAGGAAGATGTCCACCTTCTCCCGAGTTCTAAACCGCTGGAAGGAGTTCTCGATTCTCGTCTCCGCTTCCTTGATAGTAGTAGTGAGCAAGAGTCTCTGCAAGTCGTTGACCTGGGCGCCGTTGATGATTGCAGGGTCCTGCATGACTGGCTTCGTCTGTGGAGTATCCCCTTCTATAGCGTTGTAGGGTTTCGCCGTCCTGGACAAGTCCTGTTTGGTGGAACCTTCAGTCATTGATGACGTAGCTGGTCTTTCTGGACTCTGCGTAACTTGTGTAGATGAAGCAGCTGTTCCTTGAACTTCTGGTTCCGAGTCTGCAGTGGCCTCGACAATATCGGACCATAAGCTATTAAATTCGCTTAGGTCATATGTAGGAGCATTGAGAGGACTTCCCGGCAATGAAAAATTAAAGTTTAAATCATCATAGATATCTAAGATATCTTGATCAACTGTAAATTCGGACATCTGTAAATAAAATCTAATAAGTAAATGTTTTTGTTTTAGGGGGACAACACAACATTTAACAGATGTGTTAGTTTTACACATATTTGTTAATTAATTCAACGGTAACCTACAAATCTTGTTGATAGGCCTGACAAATGTACTTGTCTGTGTTTTGATTCTGACGACACGAACTAGTCCATCAGCTCCTGGGTGGACTTCTTCAATAATACCTAATGGCCAAGTGGTTGGGGCAGCATTATCAACTTTCAATAACACCACCTCTCCTTTGCAGATATTAAGTTCTGGTTGAAACCATTTTGGTCTATTCTGGAGTTGGTTCAAGTAATCCTTAGACCAATGGTTCCAGAACTTTTGTATCATGTGTTGCACACTTTTCCATCGACTGGAGTGTGTTACATTGTCCATATTCAGATTTGGCTCTGGAATGGCGTTAAGCGATTGTCCTATCAGAAAGTGTCCAGGAGTCAGAACAAGTTGATCACTTGGATCATTGTTAACTCGGCATAAGGGCCTTGAATTTAAACAGGCTTCTATCTGGGTTAATAGTGTGACATATTCCTCAAATGTGAGGTTCGAGTTACCAATAGATCTTCGTAGGTGGTATTTGATAGATTTGACACCTGATTCCCACAATCCTCCAAAATGAGGAGCTGCTGGTGGATTCATGTGCCATGAAATGGATTTGTCTGCCAAATATTCAGCAGCTTGTGGCCATGCTTGCTTGATTGCTTGTTGTAGTTCTTTATCTAATATTATTTTGCCGCCAATGAAATTAGTGCCACAATCTGAATAGATTTCTGTGCACAAACCTCTTCTGCTAACGAACCTCTTCAAGGCTGCAATGAAAGCCTCTGATGTCATGTCAGACACCAACTCAATATGTACAGCCTTCGTCGCCATACATATAAAAATACAAAAATATGCCTTTTGGACTTTGGCATTTGTTAACTTTGATGATTTGACCATTACAGGTCCAGCATAATCAATCCCAATTCTCGAGAATGGTATCGTTATATTCACTCTTGCTGATGGTAGATTGCCCATTTGTTGTGTCATAGATGCTTGACGCTGTTTAAAACAGGTAATACATCTATGCAATCGAGATGTGATGCAACGTCTTCCATCCAATATCCATACAGAATTGCGTATAGTATTTAACACTAATGACGTATTGCCATGTAATGTTTCCAAGTGTACTTTATCAATGTATATCCACGTAACATGATGATCATGAGGTAATATAACTGGATGTTTTCTATCGTATGAGACCAAGGCGTGCTCTAATCGTCCACCTACTCGTATCAATCCATCTCTATCGAGCATGTGATTGAGTCTAATAATTTTGCTCTGTTTTGATAGTGGTCGGTGTTGCACTAGGTCTTGATACTCCTTTGTGAATGCTGTCTGTTGCACCAGTTTGAATATTGTCTTTTGTGCCTTAGTGTACTCACTGCTAGTTAGCACATTGACTCTTTTATTGTTAGGATTTCTGCAGTTGTGGATGAAGCATTGTATGAGTGCTGTAATACGCACTAGGCGTGTAAATGAAGAATACTTCAGAAGAATGTTGTCTTCTAAGTTTATCAAAAAACTAGTTACTGTTGGTGTTTTTTCTTCTAATGTTGTTGATTCTGTAACTTCATAATTATTTGGCCACTTATCTGGTGGTTGTAGTAACCATGTGGGACAGTGCCACCATGATTCATTATGAAGCAATTCATTTGTTGAAATGCCACGTGAAGCCAAATCAGCTGGGTTGTAGATTGAAGCAATGTGTCGCCATTGTTTGAATTTCAATGTTTCTTGTATTTCTGCAACCCGATTTGCGATATAAATCTTCCATTTGGATGGATGATCCGTTAGCCATTGTAAGACGATTTGCGAGTCGGTCCATGTTATTATAGGAATGTCTTGTACCTGCATTCCTTGGATTATAACTTTCATTAATCTTGTGAGTAGCAGCGCACCATTTAATTCCAAACGTGGAATTGTAGTTGGCTTAAGGGGTGCTACCTTTGTTTTGGCGGTTACCAGATGCGAAGTAATCTCGCCATTGAAGTGCTCTACCCTTAGGTAGATTGCTGCTGCATAAGCTTTGGATGATGCATCACAGAATCCATGCAGTTGCATACGTAGCCCTGTAGAATATTGAATCCACCTTGGAATTCGTAATTGTTCTATCACTTACAAGTTTTCTGTGAACTTTGTCCAGGATTTCTGGATATTTTCTGAGACTGGTTCATCCCATGATGAACCTGTTATCCAAAGACCTTGCATTATGATCTTTGCTTCTATTATGATTGGAGCCAGCCAGCCTATAGGATCGTATAATGATGCGATCTGCGACAAGATGATCCGTTTGGTAAATGCTAAAGGTTTTGTGAATGGTTTGATTATAAAAGTAAAATAATCTTCCTTAGGAAACCATTTGATTCCTAGTGTTTTAATGGATTCGGTGTTCGAAAATATCAATGAGTTTTTTAACTCAATGTGATCTGCAGGCAGATCTTGTAGTAATTCGCAAACATTACTGGCCCATTTCCTTAGCTTGAAACCAGCTGATGTCATCATTTGGATCAGTTGTTGCTGCAATTCCTTTGCCTTCGACAAGTCATCAGCGCCAGATAAAAGATCGTCTACATAAAAATTCGTATAGACTGCTTCTGCTGCTAGAGGCCACTTATCTTTTTCGTCTATAGCAAGTTGTTGCAGTGTCTTAATTGCCAAATAAGGAGCTGATGTTGTACCAAATGTCACAGTTTTCAGTTGATAATCCTGTATTACACCTGTTGTGGGATTCCGCCATACTATTCTTTGGAAAGTTCGATGGTCAGGATGCATTTCTATCATGCGATACATTTTCTCAATATCTGCATTCATGACAACCTTAAACTTTCTCCAGGTGAGTAATGTGTTGTATAATGTTGGCTGCAGTGTAGGTCCCTTTAACAGATGTTGGTTAAGAGACCTACCATTTGTTGTTTTAGCCGATGCATCAAACACAACACGTAACTTCGTGGTTGAGCTGTCTTTAAACACAGCATGATGTGGGATATAATAATGTTGCTCATCATTACAAGGCGGGTTTACTGGTTCCATGTGACCTAGTTCGATGTACTCATCTAAACACCTTTCATATTCCAGTTTGAATTCAGGTTTTCTTAAAAATTGCCTTTGCAAATGTTCAAAACGCTGAATTGCTTGATGTCTAGAATTACCTAATCTTGGCGTCATGTTATTTATGAAAGGTAATTTGACCTGATATCTTCCTGATTCTAGACGTGCGAATGTGTCTTGGAAGATGTCTTGACACAGTGTTTCTTCTTGTGATAGAATTGGCTTTGAAGAATCTTCTTCTATTTCCCAAAACTGCCGAAGTCGTGTATCTATATTATCTGTAGTAGCCATGAATGTCTGTACTGAATCATCATTTACTACATCTTCAGTTGTTCCAATTAGTATCCAACCAAACATTGTATTGATTGCTGTTGGACCTTTGTTTGAACTACGTACAATACCTTCTTGTACGATTCTAGCATAAACCTTGGCACCTAATAAAGCGTCTATTTTGCCAGGCTTCCAGTAAGTGGGATCTGCTAGCTCTAAGTTGTCTAAGTGTTGATAGCTTTCCTTTGTTATTGGTGTTGTTGGTAAACTATCAGTGACTTTGTTGATGATCAGGAAGTTTTCTTCTATTGCTGTCTCATTTGATCCGCAAGATTGTAACTTAAGCTTCGTTTGCTTGTTCACGTTACTCATTGGGCTTTTGTTCAACCCTGTTACAACTACTAATGTTTCCTTACAATTCGCTTGTAACCTATGGGATGCAGATTGTGTTATGAATGAACACTCTGATCCAGGATCAATTAAACATCGCAATATCAGTGGTTTTCCATTTGTTCCTTGAGCCTTCACCAACGCTGTGGATAGTAATGCCGACGATCGCTCCCTATTCATATAGGTCTGGGTGATTTGTGAGCCTCCAGTGCCTTGTCTGTTGCATGACTTTCCTTGTATGCAATCATTACTATCGCTGTTGTTTTGTTGAACTTGATTTACCTTGTCTTCGCTTTCAACTGATCTAGAATGAAGATTTTTTGCCTCTCCATCCTTCCGGTGTAACCTGTTTGCAGTTACGTCTTGGTGTAACCTGTTTGCAGTTACGTCTTGGTGTAACCTGTTTGCAGTTACATCATCATGAATTGTCGTGTGATGTCTTTGTTTGCACTTAAGACATCGATGACGACTGTTGCATTCTTTAAGTGAATGTTTCTTAGACAAACAATTATAGCAGTGGCCATTTGACTTGATGAACCACTTTCTACTTTTGATGTCCATTTTCTGATACTTCTTGCAGTTTTGAAGAAGATGCTTGTCATTACACGCTGAACATTTCATATTCACTACGTATAATGGCTTTGTTGATTCAACTACATGGTATGTCTTGGTCGTAGTTGGTTTGGATCCACTCTAGGCATGACTTGTTCTGGGCGCCAGAGTATCCGTAAGTGCTTCTAATATTTTTCAAACGATTGTCTAAGAACGAGCTGAACTGTCTGTATTTAGGAAGCTCTTGTGATGCTCCCTGATGTTCTTCCCAAAGTCTCAATGTTATGAAGGGAAGCTTCTGAACTATTAAATAAACAAGTAGCACATCCCATGTTGATATGTCTACTTGTAGGCTCTTTAGTTGTTGCAAGGCATTCCTCTGAAGTGTCGATTAAGGATTTTAAACCAGCTGTAGTCTCTATATTTAATTTTTGACTGACTTGTCAGTATCTTTAATTGATGATTGACTAATATCTTTTTGTTTTCGTACCTTGCCTTTAGTTTGTTCCAGGCAGGTAAGTAGTCCTCATTTGTTATAGGAGTATGTCGTAGTAGTTTTTCCGCATCTCCTATTAAGAACCTTTCAAATAATACAGTTTTTGAACGTCTTTCAAACTTGTATTATTGTGTACTACAGCGACGTAAAGATCATGAAACGAGCGCCATCCATCATAATCACCATTATATTTTGGTAATGTGATCTTAGGAAGAATATTTTGTTGTTGTTCCACACGTGTTTGTTGTGTTAACAAAAGTGTGGAATCTGTCAGTTCTGTTGTAGGATTAATTGCATCATATAATGTACCTATATAATTGCAATAAGTTGTCTCTAATATACTAAAGGTGTCATCGGAAATATATTTCAGCGTGCTTTCTGGTGGGGTTGCGAGGATAAATTCGTTGATCAATTGGTCAATCTGCTCATACTCGAGCCATGTTCTCCTTATCTCTGAGAGCTTTGCTTCGTAGAAACCCTTTGATCGGGTCTCTGATATTGCTTGTTTGCCATTCTCGATAGATTTAATCAGGCGATTTCTTATTGCCCGTTCCTTATTTAACAACCCCTTTACGTCTGTCATTATTGATTGAAATAAAATTCGAGTAAAGAAATGAAAATAAAAAAAATTAATTTTATTTTACTACGCTATCTATGTGTGAACCAATGAACTAAAATTAATTGAAATTTCTTGCTTATAAACGTAGACTACCGAAATCTGACGTTCTCGCGTATAAACGTAGCTCAACAATTAAGTGAGTAGAGCGACTCCTGGATGGAACCACCAAAATGTTCTCCCACAGCTAATGTCAATTCGACTGATTGACAAATACAAATAGACTGCGTTCGCAAAATACAGTTTAATGAAATCTGTCAATTCCTATAATTGACTTTCGAAAGAAAACTGCAACCGCAAACGAGAATCCACGTATACTGAAAGAAAATATTCCGGTGGAGTGTAGCGGTTAAATAAAAAAGGATAATTTGTCACTCTATTATTCAATTAATTGTTTATTGCCACAAATAATATTAATAACTAAACAAATGTTAAGTTTATGAGAAATTAAATTACTTGCAAAATTCTATCACTAGGACAAATTATTTCCCTCAACTTAGACGTACAAGCTTGGAAACTTCACTTAAAATTCACTGATTCACTGTATGTTTTATGTATTTAGTAATTAAAGAAAATTCAAATGTACAAAGAAATTATATTTTTACTCGAATCTATCTCTTTCTTTTCAATAATAATAACTTAAAAAAAAAATTATGCTACTTCACAATTGCATATCTAAATAAGATTTTCTTTCTGATTCTTAACTAATTTACTAGTAGCTGAAAGAAAATAATTATTAGAACTCAAGGTAGATCCAATTTCTGAATTATTATGTTGTGCAAAAACTGACCAAATGGCATATGTTTCACACGATAAATAATTATTAGAAATGTCGATTTACTTGAGTAAATTAGTTAAAATGGCTGAAGGACAAGATTAAGAATAAAAATTTCAATCGTTCTTGTTAAATTCATACATGTGTGTATAACCAACACCTGGCATGCAAACACAATGAAATTTAACCCAAATTGAAAATAATAACTAATATGCAAATTTACCTTTAATTTAATTTAAATTTGTCACTATTAAATTTAACCAATAAATTCACTTGAACTCTTGCTGCTGCTGCTTTTCCTTGAACAAACTTTGACAATTCGATTGTTGAAAAAAAAATTACTAATTTTTGCTGAACTTTCTATTTCCTTTTTTCCTGATGACGATTTGAACTATTTGAACTGTTTGAACTATTTGCAAATTGTGGGAGGAATGCTATTGCATGTTCTCGCACTTTGACAACTTTGAAAATAAGAAGGCAGAATGAAGAATGAACCCCCTTTTTATAGAGAATTTCGTTCCGATTTCATATCCATAAAAATGAATTATGCGAATTTTAGGCTTAATTTGACTATAATGTGTAAATTTGTTGTAGTCATTTGATGTCAAATTACAAATTGCATTTTTTGACATCTTTCCCATAGAAATCCCTTTTAATTTCACGTAATTATGATAAGTTTTCCGAATCTGTGCTATAACTTATCGATATGCCATCTTTTAGTTCGATTTACAAAATTCCTCTCATAATTCATTTTCGTTCATCTTTATTCGTGTCCCTTTCACACCTTTGTGTCTCTTTCGCACTTATTGGTGCAAAGGGAAATTCGAAAATTCGCGAATATTCCGTAAACCGTGAAAAATTACGCGACGCGAACGCGCCCATTCGATTCTGCGTCTCTTTTCACCCCGGTATGACATTTTGAACGTCGCGAAACTATGAAGTTCACGTCGGTGTTTATATGCGAAATGTCAGTCGCGCGCGAATTTATTTTGTTTGCTAAAATTAAGTGTTAAATTCAGTGTTTGTGTATATTTCAGGTATTCATCGCGGGAATTATCCATTGAACTACAGGTGAGTGTATAAATTTCTTTAATTTATGTAGGTTTTGTGTAAAATATCAACATTTTCAAATACCGTGATTACCTGTCAAGGTGAGTTTTTGTTTTGTAAAATTCTCATCTCAGGTATTCACGAATCTATTGAAAATGGGTTTATTATGTGCCCGTACGTGGGTACTTGAGTTATCTTTATGTTCTATGTTGCTGAACATAAAGTTTAGTGCATTTTTGTTCTTGTTGTTTGCATGCATGGGTGAGGTCCTATGTATGTAAACACACCTTTTTTTTGTATAAAAAAATTCATTTATTTTAGTATATTTATCCTTGAAGTTCATATTTTAATCATTTGTTTATTTCAGGTCGTCGTGGGACCTTTGCATCTGTTGACACGCCTGATGCTGGTAAGATTTTTTGTTTTTACATTAATCTAATTGTTTTCTTTGTAGGTTGGTCGAACACTGTCGATCCGATTAAATCGAAAACAGAATGTTTTGTGCCAGAGTTCATAAAGGACTTCATAATTCAATGTAATGGACAAATAAATTCAGACGATGAGATTGTTGCTTCATTACTTTCAAGCAATTTTAAACTTAAATTTTTGTTGCAAATATATAAGATGTTTCATATAAGACCGCATTCCTTGAAATGGGTGCTACGATAGATCAAAGCAGATTAAATATTATTTGACTGATGAAGAAGTTATTTGTTGCAAAAAATGTGGAACAACAAATGCGTATTTTTGATTTTCCTAGAAATTTTCACGTAGAGATATAAGTTAAGCGTATATAAAACTCTAGAAAATAACACTTTTATGTTTAAAATTAAAATTTTATTAAGTTCGGAGGTCAATATAAGAAAAATAAAATTCTTTTAATATTTTTGGTTACGAGAAAATATTGTCTTTATAAGAAATTTTACAGATAGATTACAGATTTTACAATAAATCACTTTAAAGCAAAGCTTTTTGAAATAATTAAATCAAATATAAAAAATTGGCCTTGATGACGTGCTTTTTGATGGAAATAGTAGTTAAATAAATAAAACAAAAACAGTTAAAATTCCAAAAAAAAAACAGTTAAAATTCCAAAATTTTAACTTTGATGAACCATAACTTCTAAACGGAGAGGAGGAGGGAAAAATGTATAGACCGTTGAAAATCCAAAAATCCAAAAAATACCAAAGTTAAGATCATTATCATTGGGTGTAACAGGGTGATTTGTAAAAACATACCGAAATATTTTTAAATCCCGTTATCTCGGAAACCGTTAGGATTTCCCCCCACTACATATACAATTTTTTGTTCGTCTAAGTATGACCTATCCATATCCTTCGGGTTTTACACCACGCGCGAAACAGCTTGTATAAGGAAATTTATAAAATGTCTCAGCTAAAAGCAACTAAAAGTTTTTTTTTTTTTTTTATTAATAGTAGGTACTTAAAACTTAAAATTCAAGATGTTGCAGAATATGAAGTTATTTTCCCAAAAAGAAAATGCCCTCGTTTAATAGAGCTTAGTAGGTATAAAAAAAAGACTATTATGTAATATTTTGATAAATATTGTTTTTATTCAGAATTAAGTTTAACGGAAATACCGTAAGGTCATCGATTGTTTTTAAAATTATCGAGTGCAGCTGAACGGCGCTCATTTATGCAAAAACTTCGTTTTAACCAGAGTCGTTCAAAATTAAATGCAATCGACAATGGCTTTTCTTCTGACGGCCGAGTCTACTGCTTCGAGAGCTTATCTCCTGGATCATTGCCGTCTTTATGTTCCAGGCCGTGACACAAAACGATTTTGCTACTTGCAAAAGTATTAGAGTGGTACGATTTCGTACTTCTCTTAGCATTTGTTCTTATGGAAAAATGCAATACTTTCAACTTCAACCTTCTGCACAATGTAAATAAGCCTCCGAACTAAAAGTTTTATCCAGGAATTGTGTTACTTAATTCCTTGTGCATTTACCAGCATAAAAATTTAAGTACCTTCTTTAAGAAAATTGTTTATATTTTATTACTCAAACATAGCTCTACAAATAAAAATGATAAATGTGTTGAATTATGTTGCCTTCATGCCAGCTTTCATTTTTCTGTGTTTTCCCACAGAGAAATGAAAGCTCACTTCAAAGTGGGAGCAAATAGTTCTTAAATTAGAACTACTTTTGTTTGAAACTGATTTTCTTTTGAAAATGTAAAAAAAACCTAAAGTATAAGTTATACTACCATAAACACAACAAATTTACCTATAAGATAGGCTAATATTTGAATTACCTTTGAGTTATAATTTAAAAGTTATTAAGAGTTAAACACAGAAAACCGTTGCCGTCCGTTCGATTCACAGCGCAGTGAGCAAGCGCAGCGTGAAAACATGAGGCGATTGTGTACCTCTGCCGATTCATTGATTAAAAATACTTTGAGTCATGTTTGAAATGAAAAAAACTGAATTATTTGATATGAAATGAGGGAAATATTTTTAAATTGATAGAAGAATTACGGGATAATATAAAAAAATGGCTAACATTGTCTTTTTGTCTTTATTATACGTAAGAAGTTACTGTGTGTAAAACATTGAAAGACTTATTTTTTTTTCATATAACTCAATAGGCAAGCACAAAGCTCTGATTGCTTTCTAGTCGATTTGTGGTATGAAGGCAACAGAATTCAACACATTTTTCATTGTTATTTGTAGAGCTATGTTTGGGTGAAAAAATATAAACAATTTTCTTGAAGAAAGTACTTAGATTTTTATGCTGGTAAATGCACAAGGAATAAAACAACAAAGTTCCTGAATAAAACTTTTAGTACGGAGGCTTATTTACATTGTGCAGAACGTTGAAGTTGAAATTTTGCATTTTCCATAAGAACAAATGCTAAGAGAAGTACGAAATCGTACCACTCTAATACATTCAAAGAATTCGATGTCACGGCCTGGAACATAAAGACGGCAATGCCTGGATGCAATGCAATTCGACAACGTGCTCTCAGCTTACGCCGACAAAATCTGCTATCATCTGTTTACACTAAAAATGGTATTGTGTATGCCCGCAAAATTGAGTCCCAAATGTCGTTCAAAGTGATTAACCTGTGTCAACTTGTTTATTGGGTAGCGAGGGGGGGGGGGGGGGGGGGGGGCGGTGGGGTATGTGGAACAATTTTTTGATCATCTTACTTCAAGGAATCGCGTGGTATACCGGAAGGTATCTTGATCTGAATCACCCTGTATATATAGTTTTTTTTCTCTTAATTTTGAATTGATTTTTGTTTTCTTTCTTTTTTTGATGTTACTTTAACTATTTCTTTCTTTGCTTTTTAAATTTTTTTTTTTGTTAATTTTATAAATCATTCTCCACTCCATTTGGTTAATTGTGTCCTCGTCATGTTGATTACGTTTATTGCTCAGTGTCCCAGGTTGCCTTCTAATGTAAATGATTATTCGTATTTCAGGAGTAAATAGTACGAGAACGTTGCCCTACATATTTTCCCAAAAAAACAGAAGGCTTTAACATCTGCCATTTTAATGCAAGAGGCCTTAGCTCAAAGATTACTGAAGTGGAGAATATTGTGTGAAAAGAATATTTTATCTAACTCGATTGTAATTCCTGGATATAAGCTCTTTAGGCGTGATCGTGACGGTCAGATCGAAGAAGGAGTTGCTATTTTTGTGAAGGATGGCTTTAAATCCAAATTTATTAAAAGTTCCAGCGAGGGTGGCATTGAGTTTCTGGCTGTTGAGGTGTGCTTTACTACAGAAAAATTGCTTGTTATTAGTGTTTATTGTCCGCCGGGTACTTTTAATCTTGAAAATGCTGTGGAACTAGGTAATTCGCTATCCCATTTCTCACAAAAATATACCAATATAGTAGTTGGTGGGAATTTTAATATAAATCTCTTACGTAACAATTGCACTGCTGACAGTTTTTTACACTTCTTTCAATCGTGCTCTTTGCAAAATATTAATAACGGCGGAGCTACTTATTAACAACTGTAATAAACCCTCGCTTTTGGATTATTTCTTTGTATGTGATACCAATAATGTCCTTTTTCATAATCAGATAACATCGCCAAGTATATTTGATCATGATTTTATTTATTTGCCTTCTCACCTTTGCCTAATATAATTAAATTCCATTCATACGATAAAGTCGATGTACAAAATTTGCTCGATGAAGCATTCACCCTTCCTTGGGTTTGTATTCGGGACTCTTCATCAGTCGAAGAGCAACTGAAAATGTTTTATGGTTTCATATCATATCTTCACGACAAATATGCACCTCTGCTTATAAAACGGATCGCTCCAAATCGTATTCCTTGGTACTCTCGTGAAATTGAGTATCTAATTGCTGAAAGAGAACTTACTTTTTCCGTAGGTACAAGAGTTGTAAGTCGGAGGAATGATTTTCCCAGATACAAAGCAATTAGAAATAAGACGAATACTGTAATTAAAAGGATAAAGAAGAACTATTTCAATAACATATTAAATCCATTGCTGCCTTCTAAGAAACTGTGGTCTAATTTGAAGCGGTTCGGTGTTTGCGGAAAGGGTTTGCTACCAGGTGACTTGAATACTGATTATCTTAATATCTATTTTACTACACCTTGTAATATTTCCTTAACACGGCCCGTTCCCAACACCAGTGTGAACTTGGCAGATCACAGCAGTTTCCGATGCGTATCACATGAAGAGGTTTTCAAGGCATGCATGTCCGTTAGATCCGTAGCCACAGGGTCAGACGATATTACTCCATCATTTTTCAAATTGTTGTTGACTGTAATTCTTGACAGTTTAGTATATATTTTTAACTCTTGTCTTACATTTTCTGTGTATCCTCAAATATGGAAAAATGCAGTTGCTATACCTTTGGCTAAGTCCTCTGCACCAAAATCAGTCTCTGATTATCGGCCAATAAGCTTACTATGTTACCTTAGCAAAAATCCTAGAGAAATTAATGAGTACGCAAATTCTCCAGTATGTGTCGGATAATAAGCTCATTTCGAAATGGCAGTCCGGTTTTCGTTCTCTCCACAGCAGTGAAACTGCCTTGTTGAAAGTAACTACTGATATCCGCAATTCACTTGACAGTAATTTTTTTAACAGCTTTGGTACTCCTCGGCTTCACTAAAGCATTTGATTCCGTCAATCACAGTTTACTTTTATCAAAACTTCAAAAAATGTATAATTTTTCTCATTAATCTTCTAGAATTATTTCCTTCCTTCCTTTCAAATCGCTCTCAGTGGATTAAGTGGATTAAGGTTAAATGTGGTGTTCCGCAAGGCTCAATTCTTGGACCGCTTCTCTTTAGCTTATTCATAAATGATCTCTCTGATATTATTGAAGACGTGAACATTCACATGTATGCTGACGATGTTCAGATATATCTATCTCGTCCAATTAGCTTAATTGAGGACAGCATATATCGCGTAAACCGTGATTTAATAAATATCTCTGATTGGGCCACCAGCAATCGACTCTTGTTGAATCCCCTGAAATCTTCTTCTATGGTTTTTTACATGAGAGACTTGGAGTTTTCGGATCTTCCCTCTATACATCTTAATGGAGTACTTTTGCCATATGCCAGCAAGGTTAAGAATCTTGGTTTTTATTTCAATAGTAAATTTGAGTGTTGTGACCATGTTAATTCCTCATTACAAAAGATTTTATGGCGGCCTTCGATTGCTTCGTCTGTCGAGTAGCCTGCTCCAGGTTGAGTTAAAGCTAAAGCTTGTTAAGGCAGTGCTAATTCCACATTTCACTTTCAGTAGTACAATTCATTCGCGGCTTGACTCTGTGTGCAGTCGTAAATTAAATGTAGCTTTTAATGATTGCGTGTGTTTTGTTATGGCTTAAGACGTCATGATCATGTTTCTGCTTATAGAAATTCCATATTAGGATGCTCTTTAGATACTTATTTAGACATTAGAGCATTTGTTTTCCTATGTCATTTGATAATTTCTAAGTTTCCTTTGTATTTATATAGTCACTTACAATTCTTGCATTCGTCCCGTGATGTAATCCTTCGGATTCCTCGTGCATGTTATGTTGTTGGGCAACGTTCTTATTTTTCCGTTCTTTCTCGATTATGGAATTCTCTTCCGGTCACTGTTAGAAGGCAAACTCGGACATTAGATTTTAAAAATGAGCTGAAGCGTATTCTGAATTAATCATGAACTATACGTGCCGATGACACAATTTTTTTCGTAATTTAGATTAATATTAAAATCTAGTCCTTACAATTTTTTAATGTTTTATTTTATTATTTTGTTAATTTTGTGTTTTTACTCTGTATGGTCTTTTTCTTTCTCTTATTTGAAATTATTATTTTATTATAGTTATATTTGGTCTTAAATTTTTTTTTTTCCCCTGTCACTAAATTTTATATTTTCCATTTGTACTGAACTAAAAAAGATGTAGTCTTTTGTACATATCCACGAATAAATTATTATTATTTTTATTAACAATATGAGTAAGGGTTCTCACTTTTTTATATGATTTATTTCCAATCTTAATTATCTTAAGAAAAGTTAATAAATTATTTAACCACAGATTAATACAAAAAAATAAATATTTTAATATTTTGTAAATTAGCAAAAGATAGTCTTCTTGCATTGTTTTTATAAATAATAGAACACATGGAAGGAAGTGAGGAAGTGTGATACTTGACGATAACAATTTATATAATCTTTTCAGTATACATCTAAAAATTGCTATCGGAGATTGTTGTAAATAAAAAAAAAAATTAAATTAAATAATACTGATAATAATGAAAAATTCTAAAACAATTGGGGTTCAATAAGAAACTAAGAAATGTAAGTATGTAAATAAATTATTTATACTGACATATATCACTTACTGCTATACTAAGTCCATTCGTTTGCTTCGGTGTAAGTGTAAGTCAGAACTGTAAAAGTAATTCTACACCAGCACCAGAAATCAGATGCTGTTCAGTGCTGTCCTCGCAAATGAACGGATTGGTGGTGAAAAGTGTAAATATTAATACTTTGGTTCGGAGAGCCGTTCAACGGGTCAACTAATGATACTGTATTCAGTTTTTATTGTTTAAAAAATTCTAGATTATACTTATCAAATTCAATCTAATTGTTTGAGTATACTTATTTGGTTGTTTTACTACAAATCGATTTAATTATCTAGATTACTGAGCGCTTTTGTTTATT
>OZ005743.1:110128561-110313041 GCA_963930735.1 Dioctria linearis | reverse complement strand
ATGACAACGAAGTATTTAAAATCAATCCCTAAAGCCTCAAATTGCTGAGTTGCACATGATTCGCCCTGTGCTAATTTCCCAGAATATGGGGAAGAAATTGTCACAGATGTATGCAAATATTTACGAACACATATTAAAAGTAAATAAATAAATAATAATTGCGAATTGAATTGAAAATTTCGAAATTGATTAGCACAGCAAAAATTATCGCCGCGAATTATTCGTAGACTTAGAGGAAAATATTCACAGCAAAGCAAACTTAATTCCCTCCCGCCTCCTCCAAACTGTTGCGAAGTGATAATCACGAACAAATCTCAGCGAAAATTCAATAAACCAAGAAATTACGTGACTCTGGGTGCTGTTCTGATATAATTTCACCAGTTGTTGTTGGCAGAGGTGAAGCGGCTAATAAGAAGCTTTCCAGCTTCTTCAAACGTCCCAATTAAGTCTATTTGGCTTAAATTCTTAAAGGTTCTTCCAAGATGGGTGATCCTGTGGAAAACTTTTGGGTCAAAATCATAATATTTGATCGTTGTTCTGTCACGTAGCGGCGCAGCACATTATATGGTCTGAAAATTCTTTTGGCCACATCGATTAAGGTAGGGAGGGTGTAGGGATAGGGGCAACCTTTCATGCTTCATTAGTTTTGTTTTTTATACGAAAACATCAAAAGAGTGTGGTACCCATGGAAAAGTTTTCAGTCAGATTTAAATTGAATTGAGCGTTTCAAATATTTCGGAATATTTGGGTCTAAAGTTTTTATGATGATGACAGTGTGTGCGTGAGTGCGGGCAGTTATTTAAGACTTACGGTTGCCTTTAAGTACTTTAAGTGAGTTTCGTGATATTTTCAAAGTGGCAATTTATTTGTGAGATTATTATAGCCTTGGGACGCTATAGATTATATGATGAAAGGTTCTTAAAGGACTTTGATTGTAAGTTTTATATGGGATGGAATAAGGGTTATGTTACGCGACAATCCCATTTTTTTATGTACTATACCTTCAAGAATGTCACTCTCTTACACACTACAATGGTATATACTTCTATAAACTAATCTTTAAAATAAAATATGCAAATAAGTCAGTCTTCGTTCTTGTTCTTCTTTTGTTGAAAGTAATGAGATACATTTTTTTTTGTTCTACGATGAATGCTGCCTGAATTAAAGGAGAACAACTACTGTGCTAATGTAAGACTGAAGATTGTAAACTGTTCCACATTCGCACAGTTCGAGATGAAAAAAAATCATGACGCAATGTTACTGTACGGCCGATAGTATTTTGAAGAATGAATGTGTGATAAAGAAACGAAAGGCATCCGACATTGCGGCAATTCAATATGACAAGTTCTTGCCAAATCGCTTGAAGCCTTGAAATCCTTGAAGCCTCTCTTTTGGGCATTATCTAATGAATCTAATATAATCTGTATTTAAAATATCAAAACTTTGGTTCTAAATCAGTGATTATGTAGAGGCCATACTAGAGAGAATATGAGAAAAGTTCAATGTTGCAGAGAAAATTAAATTAATGCCGTGTTAATAAGAAGAAAAAATGAAGATTATAAAAGACTCTTTATCCTGAAATATCTCAAACTAAGTCCTTTTAATTTGTCTATGATGCCGTAGCGCAGCCTTGGCAGGAAAGGAAGAAGGGGTAGGGAGTTGAGCATTATTGAGTTGAGACAAGTAGCTGACGTGCGCATTACGTTTGAATGTTTGTTTCTCATAGGTGCTGGTGGAAAACAGAGAATGGCAAACTGTTCCACATTCGTACTGTTCTGCTTATGAAGGATTCACGGAATTTCATGGTACGGCCAAATTTGACTTCAAGGGTGTTAGGGTGAGCTTGGGTTTGTTAGTAAATTATTAACTTCTCAAATGGGGATCCTGATATTTTAGCAAAAATGATTCATGGTCATTCATGGTCATTTGAAAAATTCTTCTTTCTGAGTCAGCAAAAACTTTCAAAGCTAATTTCTTCAATATACAGGGTGTTCGGTATTTATGTACTTATGTTTGGTGGAGTATGCTAGTCGATTCCTTGGAGTGTCCTAATCAGAATTTTATTCTAACTACCCCCACCGCTCCCCTTCTTTAAATAAATAAATAGCAAAAACATTATCGAGTATTGTGTTTCGCCTCTAGTTAGGGGTATATTTCATATGTTTTGAAAACTACTGTATAAATTTCAATAATATTCGAACAGGTGGAGGTAAGAGTGATCTTATATGAGCTAGTTTTATTAGTAAGAGCTTAACACAAGAAAAATTCGTTTTTATCAACTATGAAACTATCGAAAAAAGCGCCATTTTTCCTATTATCTATGACCCTGATAATATCAAAATGTTGGCTTTAGAAAGCTAGATGATCAGGTGGCCGTTGGTTTTTCGTACATTTTAGAATATATTTTTAGACCGAAGTCACCAAAAATTTTGCAGAAAAATTTTTGGGTTCGTTGAAATTAGCCGTTTGAGATGATAATTCACATGATACAAAGTAAAATTTTGTAGAATCCCCTCACCCACATAAAAAATTTAAAAAAATATATTTCATAAAAATTCCGGTAACAATGGCCTAACATCTGGCAAATTTCAAATTCCCACGTCACGACGATTTCGAGAAAAACGTATGTGACAGACAGACAGACAGACGGACGCAAGAGCGATCCTATAAAAGTTCCGTTTTTTTTCCTTGTGAGGTATGGAGTCCTAAAAATATACAAACTTCGGGAAAGCTTTGCCAGTCGAAGAACGTCTTTTAAGCAAACTTTTGTAAGTATATTTCCTTTTATTCAAATCATTTTCTTCCATTAGTAACATTCAACTGATTGATATGATCGTTCGATTCAGTCAGCTGAAAGTCGTCAACTCGCTTCTTATTTTTTAGTTGCTAACTAACGTAAAAGAACGCAATTTGCGGTACCGAACGCTGTTGCATATAATGGGCAATGTCAATTAACTTTTTAGGAACACTACAGTCGGTGATTATGCATGCCTGTCTTAAAGTTGAATTCTTGAAAAAAAAAATTCATAACAATTTGTTGTGTTCTTGATCCCAAAATGTGACAGGCTTTGAAAACAAATAAATACAAACCTCAATATCTGCTTCCATTCGAATGTTATTAATAACTAGCTAAAGTTGATCGTTCTAAGAACAATATTTTCTCATAACTTTGCAAATGTTTTTTTAATATTCTTTAATATTTTGAATTTATTGTGGAGAGAGTTCGGGCTTTTCTGTATATTTATGTTATTATTTAATGTTATGCGAAAAGTGAAAATTTCTGATAGTGACTTGTTTATCTGATTTATTTGCTTGTAATCCCAATTTAGTTAGCTAAGTTAGAATTTAAGAAGTGAAAAAGCTAGAAATGGTCTAGGCACTAATTCTTATCATACCCTAGATGAACGCCGGTAAGAAATTTCGTATGGTTTTTGATTTGGTTTCCGCGATCTCTTCTGGTGTTATCCTATTATTCTGGCAACCTACCTAGAGAAGCTTAAATTAATTTCTCTGGACACACTCAATAAAAAATGTAACTATCTTCAAAATTTTATTTCGGGTTTGACATCTAGCGAGGGACATTAACTCATCTGAAACTTTGAGGTCTTCTTCTCTGCGGTGCATTCCGTTTTTGTTTTTATCATATAAGTAAGTAGTAAATAAACTAAATAGGCAATTATGCTCCTTTATTAAAATCTAATCTAAGCAACTTTTCTTTTTGGAGATACCCTCCCTATGATACAAAACATAGCTTGGTAGAAAGGATATAAGATAAGGAGCAACATCTAATTATTGCGTTTATTTATTCTCTTCATACACATAATAATCATCTGTTAAAGACAATATATACTGGAAGCCTGCTTCCGCATTACCCATAATAATTCATTTATAAAATTTATAACATAACACCATTCTTCATAACAAGTTCAACGAACCCACTAAACTGAACAACCACTTCAATCTCAATGAAAATTAGTCCTTTCAGCAAATGATTGCTCAATAACATGAAACATTTGCTCTTAGTACCTCTTCGAAATAACCTTTTAACTGCATTTTGTTTCCCTTCCCAAAATTTATGCAAACTAAGTCATCACTAGGCAAATGATGAAATGAAACACATCTGATGTCACCCAAGGGCTCAATAGTCATGCAAATTAGAGAGAACAATCCTTAAGCTGATTACACAAAGTCACTGAGCTCTAAATCCACCAAATGACGTCAGTCAAACGTCTGATAATCGTGTTCGTGTGATATACTCTTCTTGGTTTACATCTATACCTACATATGTATATATAGTACATATATCCAAATCGAAAGGATGACAGAAAAGTCGTCTATGCATTTTTCCCTTTCTAAGCTTTTTGCACTCCTTCTTCCTACATATATAATAATCCCCCGCAAATAATTTCTGATAACTTCTAATAAGCTTCCTCCAATATACGCAACAGATTGCCTCTAATGGTTGAGAACGGAATGTTTATACTCTCTGCATAACACGCTGATTATCTTCTGGTTCATAGGTGACTGTTTCTATCCAAAAAGAAAGTTTTTCCGACATAATCACTTGAAGGATTCACCCTTGTTTCCTGCCTTACTTAAGATTGTCATGATGTTTCGAGATGAAAATGAAATTAATTGGGTACATGTGGAGCATAGAGTTGAAGAAGTCATATTACGTATTTATTGGTTTCATAATTATTTTTATCACATTCACCGGCTTATTAAGCAATCTTAAATGGAATAGTGATGAGCGTATAGCCACAATCCATATTCGCAGTCCCTGTCAACACCTGATTCTGTTCTGGACCTTATTTTTGACTTCTGTTCGGGTTTTTCGACTTAATGTGTTTTTTTATTATCCGAACTGCCCCATTAAGTGGGTATCATTCCAAATATGGTGCAGTGAAATACATCGGACATGATGCGGTGCGGTACGATACGGTGAGGAAAATTAGTTACCCCGCGCCGAATTCACCCAAATCATCAACTGTAAGATTTCTATTTCTATAGTGTTGTTTTATGTGGTAAAATGGAAAAGTTAATTGAGTACTCGAGAAAATAAAATGTTTTATGTAATTTGAGCAACAAATCATATAAAAAACACAAGAATCGAAAGTACTAAGTATGAAAATTAGTAGTAGAATAATGCGAAGGTAATTTTTAAAAGATTGGATTGGGAACAAAAATTTATTTTTATAATGCAGGTATAACAGAAGCAAATGCGACGGATTTTTAAATAAAAGAAGAATCTCCTTCAATATGAATCTATTGAAATATTTCATTTATGTACATTAATCTTTATGTCTGAGGTTTTAAGTTAACTCGTAAATACTAGATATAAAATATTAATTCATTTCTTATATTCTATATTTCCACACTTGATAATAAATAAGTATACTTTGCGGTCCTGTGCCCACTATCCACCCACCTATCAACTCGAAACCACAAGATAACAACAATAGGAAATGCTTGCTGATGCAAAGCGTAACCAAGAAATCTTTTTAATTCAAGGTAGGAGAGAAAGAGAATATGAGAGCGTAGCGGTCCATCGTCTAGCTAAGGATGCTCCCAATGCGAGGTCACAAAATAGCAATAATAGGAAATGCTTGATGGCCTAATGTGATGTGAATTTGCACAACAATTTCCTAATCAATTGAAAATACAAGAATGCACATTCTGCATTCTTGCATTATTCAATTGACCCAAAATCCATCCCTCAATTAATCAATCACAATAAATGCGATCGATTGATTAATTGCAATTAAGCAAAAACGTACGCTAAACAAAATATATGTCACAACCATAAGAAGTGACTGTAATTGTTTACATGCGTTTGTTTACATTTTTGCAACCAGCGTAATACGGGTCAATTATATTGCGTTTCATCTTTCTGCGGGTGTTAAGCACATAAGTGCAAATAAGCGGTTTAGTTTTAACGTGTTTAATGTACATTAATATTAATATAATTTAGCTTAGCAGATTGATGATTATATAAATTAGGTAGTGATACTCGAATAACGACAGTTTGATTTTAACAGTAATCAATTGATCTAGTCAATCGAAAACAGCAAGTAGTTTTTTTAACTTGGTGACTGCTATTTTTAGCTGCACCTTTCAAGTTGGCATCTGCTAGATTAGCTGTGCCTAAAGAGATCTGCTTTATTAAACTTCTCTAGGAGATCTGCCTAATGGCTGCCTCCCATCATCGCTTCATCAGAGCGCAAGAAATATAATTACTACACTAAAGCCTAGCCACAAATGCCTTTTAACGGTAGGAAGGAGAAAGAAGAAGAATTTAAGTGTTTACCGGTTTAAAGCCCAGCTACCAATGCCTCTCAATGCGAGACCACCAAACAACAACAATTGGAAATGTTTGGCGACCCAAAGCCTAGCCAAGAAATCTCTTTAATGCAAGATAGAAGAGAGAAGAAGAATATGACTGCTTACCAGTCCAAATTCAAGCTAAGAATGCCTGTTATTTCGAGGCCAGAAAACAATAGGAAATGCCTGACATAGGCTAGGCCTGAGGATTGCTTGGATGTGTTTCCACCTTAAGGTACGCGATGTCTTTATTTTACAGGTTGTTACACGACGCCATGCTGTAGTGCTTCTCTTGCTTATGAAAGCATCTTTTTTTGTAATTATGGAAGGAATAGAGATTTGGATATGTTGGAATTTCGAATTGTTTATTGATAGGAAATTTACCATATTTCATTAATTTTACACACTTTAGAATTTCTTCATCTATGACGAGGAGTTTTCAAGATGAGATGGGATGATCTCACTTTCATAGTTCCCACGGTAATGACTTTCATTGCTAACGAAGAAGATAACTCTTTCGCCCAGGTAATAGATGTTTCTGGTACCCGAGTGAATAAGGTAAAGATGTGACATGTACAGGTAAGTTTTCAAAACTTTCGTACTTTCTAATGGCCGACTTGGCGTGGCTGTTGAATTTCAGAAGGTTATTAAAAGAGACATCAAGGTACTTGGTTTTCTTTGAAGATTTGTGGCTTTTATTGTTGACTACAATTTTTATGTTGCCAAAACACTTATAACGATATTGGATCTTCTCTTGGTAAAGAAAAGGATGTATGGCTTAATTTCTAATGTGAATTATTTCTGATTTACTAGGGTTGATTTCCATTCTCCATTTCCTAGTGGCGAAGATTGGTGAGATGGAGTGTGAGCATGTTAGGAAGTTGTCTGCGTAGAGCACAGTGGTAAAATTCGGATTAATTGTGGATTCATCATGCATGTAGAAGTTTGGAAACTATTGCTCCGAGGACCGAGCCTTGGGATATACCAGCGCTGATTTATTATCCTTAAGTTCAGAATGTAGAAGTTTCAATTTATTGTCAGGAAAAGGTCTCATTAAGTATGCTTTTACATTAAAAACTTGATCATCAATAATCACATGAGCAGTACCTATACTTCTCTTTATCCAGATGGAAGTGTAGTGCTCCCAGTTAAAAAATAGTAATACTCCACATATAAGAACTTTAATAAAACATTTAAAAACGGTAATTCAATTCAATCGATAAAAGCTTTAATCACACAAGGTAGACAATTTATCCTTAAGAACACTCTTTTTGATTGAAACTAGATAACTGAACTACCCGATCCACTCGCAGAGCTAATGACATGTGTACTTACAATTAATTACAAAGCATTACATGAGCCACTGCCGCCAACGGGAGACCCCAATACAAGCTCAGATGAGTAATTCAATACGCGAAGTGCATTACTTATCCATAGCTTAATACTTAATTACAAATAGCAGTTGGTAAACAATTCGCAATCGCCAATCATTTAACTGTGCGAAGTAAAATACTTAGTTATTGCAAATTGCCTACTTAGTTTTCCACTTACTGGTAGCAGAAGCCGTGATGGTACAACTCAACCTAATACTCAATTGGGTATTGGACAACGACAGAAGCACAGCCTAGTATGCTTCGAAGAAATATGTGAGGTTATCACATTTCTTCCAGAATGGGAAATCTCAACAACCTGCAGCAGGTCTGCATGAAGGGCATAGAAGCTCCAACGGGTATTATGGCCCAAATATTTTCCTTCGTAAGATGCTACCAGGTAATCATATACTGACGGATCCTGGAAGGATAACAAAATATGTACAGGGATAATGGATACAGAACTGGAACTCTCTAGTCTGCCTGGTGTAAAATGGGGTGACATTGGCAGATTTTGAAGGTTTTATCGATTTTTTTCATACAAACTTTTGAAAAACTTGATGTACTTCGGTGTTATCATCTTTGACATCTTGGTTATGTAAAGGAAAAAGTCATATCGCTTAAAATTTTTGAAAAAAATGCCCTTAAAAGGCTAGCCAAGGTTACCCATGGTTTGGGTGTCTTTGGCAGATGTATAACTTTTGAGGTTTCCAAAATTATTAAACATAAAGGCGGGTGCAACTACCAGAAAATAAACTGTAGCTTAGTAGAATTTATTAGAAAAATATATTGGCAAAAAATCAAAGGTAACTGTTAGAGTTCCATTTTATTTTACACAATCAACACTGGTCATCATTATTATCATCTTCTTTGGATTTCCTTTTTGATTTCGAAGACTCTACCTCCGATTGAACTGGCACAGATGATTTGTCCTCTGGCAAGCACATTTATTTTTTCACCACGCTTTCATTTTTATTGGCTGGTTGTCCTGTGGGTCTCTTTCAAAAGGTCAATGAGAGAAGAAACTAAGGAACGTGAAGAAGTGTGAGAATTTTCAGTCTCAGATTCAGCTTATTGTTCTACAAAAGGCATTTCGAAAACTTCTTCTAGGTGAATAAGGATGGAGTCCTGTAGCTATAAATCCTGAGATCAGATTTTCAAAATATCTGCCACCTTTGTCAATCCATAAATATTTTAAAACATTCAGAAATTGTTCCACTTACATGCGGTTCTCCACCAGGTGTCAAAAATTTCGCGACAATTCTTCTCATTGGATCAAAAAAAGAACGTCCAATGGCTGCATAAGATGAGTGGCGTTGGGTGGCAATGGACTCATGTATATAATGTTTTCCAAGGATGATTTTATAACAGCTGCAGAAGAATATGACACTAAATTATCACGAATTAGAATTTTTGGACATGGAGTATTATTTTATTTAATATGAAGAAGCAAGCAATCGAAAAACTATTTTTTAAACAAGTGCATATCGAACCAGTCGGAAGGATTACTTTCGTAGACGGTCGCTTGGGTTTCTGGGGGTCCTTTAGTTGCCAAGTTATCGTCTAAATTAAGAGTTTTGTATACATTGGGAGTAAAAGCTCATCTGCTGCGTTTCCACAAACCTTTTTACTAATAGATGTACGAGAGTGCTCCTGAACCCGACCGTGTTGGTGCCTCTTGGGACTAAAACTTTTCTACTTCCTGGGCCAACTGTTATTTTTGTTTCGTTCGTGGTACTTGTATACGTAGCCACAAGGCCCGGCTTTAATGTTTTCAGAAAACCTTATATTATATATACATATATATCTGCCTCTCTATATTAGACGCTGTTTTAATACTAAGCTTGGTCCGACGAATGAATCCACTAATATAATCAGGGCCGGGTAAGTTGTTTTTAAATCGGTTAATATTCCTACCTGCTTTTTTCATGTGCCTTTAAGTTACAACGGAAAAATAATGAGTGGTTATAGGAAAGCCCCACATAGTAAAGTATCCATATTCAATACTTCTTATAAGGGTTTTTTAAAGCAAGGGGCTGCAGAAACTTCAACATCTATATTTGTTCAGAGAGCCAAGTTGTTCTCCTGACTCTGTCCTCTCAAGACTTTGAGTCGAAACCAGCTATGCAATAGCAGGAGAGTACCCACCAGGGTAGGACGTCATTTGGAAAAATAAAATAAAAAATGAGTGTTAATATTGAAAGAAAGAATTGCTGTAGCATGTGTGTGACGGAGAGAAATATATAATTGGTTTTTTCTGAATGCAAAATATTTGCCTTTTACATAAACCAAAAACGTTGTTTTTTACCCACTGGGGAATAAGGGTATAGTGGTTCATTTTACACACTGTGGTTTTTGCGTGTATTTATGGCATGCTATTGTTTTGACTAAGTGTTACAAAACTAATTAAAGCTACAACAGGAAATATTGAGAATGGTGTTTTCATTTAATTAACACACAAAATTTCAAAATACACACAATTTTTAGAAAACAATTTTGCATTTCTCCACGACACACAAAATATTTCAATTGTAATACATATGAGAACTGTCAAATCCATTTCCCCTTATTAGAAAATTTCATAGTGAAATAAAAGAAAGCTGGAAGTAACTACAATTCATTTCACTCTTTATAATTGTTTTAATATTGCTATCTTTGTGCTGTAAATTTGTTCAGAGCTCGGTAAAAATGTATGTCATAATTCCACAGGGTGGACCATAAATAAATTACGTATGTATTTACAATTCAATTAAAATTTCGTTACTTAGCTATTTTTAGATTTCATTTTTTGTCTTTTTTTTTAATTAAAAACATGGAAAACTTCTTTTATGAAATAGTACATTAATCCCACGATAAATACATTCTCTATTACAAATATTAATAAAAAAAAGATATTGAATTTTTTTACATGTATATTATTTGTGATTCACCCAATATTTACGAATTTTTATCCATATCTTTTTTACGCACTAATTGCTGATAATATTGCTTTCGTTTTATTAAACAGAATAATTTGTAATTTTTGTCATTCTTATTAAAAGTAACGATGCACATTTCAAGGTAAATAGCAGTTTTTTATAGGTTTCTCTTGGTAGTATACGCTCGCCGGTCGAAACCAGTCTATAGGTGTTACCCACAGCCAAAACCCTCGAGAATACTTTACAAGCCATGAAACGGACTCCCTCCCTACCGCATGCGAGGCCCAACGTAGTCCTTACATTCTAAAATATTTGCAGTGTTCTTATGTAAAAGTGACAAAAGTTTGATTTGAATAGCTCCTCCGCCCTAAACTACTATTCTTACAGAAAAAATGGCGTTCTGTTAATCTTAAGCTTGCTTTCTTATCTTCCGAACCATAATAAAATGTTCATTCCTTTCCTAACAAAATTATTTAAAAAAAATTATTTTAACCAAATGACTACGATTCCTCAAACAAAAATTCTCAGCTGAGTAATCATTGTAATGTCGCTGTGCCGTCATGGCATGCCGTGGGCTGATGATATCGAATGTAGCTGCCTACAGATTCGGACTACGGCTGCACTTACACAAATGCAATTATTACTCAGCTGAGAGGTATTGAGCGTAAAATGGTAAGGTTACTTTCTAACTTTCTAATCAAAACTATTTTATAATTTTGTTAAGTAAGGTATATAGGAAGTGTAACCTTTGGGAAGGTAAGGAACCAAGCTTTAAATTAATCCTTTATGGATAGTAGTTTAGGCTCTATGGCATATATAAAGCCAATGTTTAGCACTTTTCCATAAGTATCAATATAGAACATTTTAGGAAACGGACTAAGCACGCACACATACAGATTTCTGTTTCATGGCTTGGGAACCATTCTCGAGGGTTTTGCCACAACTCTAGCTGCTGTCTTGGCAGAGCAAAGTAGCTCTATCTGGTGTCCTTGAACAGGAAGGAATTGATGAAAATAAATAAGCGGCTAAGTGCGAGTCGGACTCGAGCACGAAGGGTTCCGTACCATGGTACCAAATTTGACACTATGTACTTTTTATTTACTTTTTCAACTGAGTAGGCGTCATGTGTGGGATCTGGCAACGCCATACCATATAACCTTCGTTCTAAAAGTATCAGAACAGAGATGTGTGCTAGCTCACCTAGAAGTAGTGATTAAGTAAGTAAGAAGAAGAATAAGCTTTAAGTTGAAAAGTAATAATAAGAAAGTTGTGAAGAGAAGGTAGAAAAGTTGTCTAGAGATAGAACAAAGCTAAAGTGGTTAAAGAAATATAGTTTAAATAAAAGCTGTGTAATAAAATTAAAGCAGTTAATAGAGATAAAAGTTGTAAAAAGAGTCATTAAACTCTAATCTCTATAAAGTTATTATAAAGTTGTGCGACGTCAAACAGATTTCCAATATTGATCATATTGGAAATCCATAGAAGAAACCATTAGTAAAAGTAAAATAAGAATTCACTAATACTCGTGTTTTCTTTGTATCTTGCTGAACGGGGATAATCCTACATTTTGAAGTGCGATAAGCGGATTAATTTGTGGGAACGAAACCCACAATTTGGGGGCTCAACCAAAATATCCCTGGAGTATTGCGGCTGAAGGGCGGAGCGCTGATTTGAAAACACAAAAACAGCGGGAAAAGTTGAGGTTAAGGCGTGATCGAGTAATTACATGGAAAGTTCCAGTGTGTTTTGGCGGCAACAGGGACGCCGTCATTAAAACAGATTTGAACAAGTTGCAGTGCAGTGCCGGACAAGGCAAGAAAATAAGTCGAAAAAACAAGAAGTCTTGCGCTAAAATTAAAACTACAGAAAACAAAGGAAATATATTTATTATATATATATATAAGGTAACAAAAAGATAAATAAATTCATTAACAGACAAATAAAACGTTCAAACATACCATGTTTAATATAACTTAAAGTTTTGCTATAATAAACTATTGTTCGCATTGATTCTGATTGCGGATAGGATTTTGTGCTGTGCGGAACTCATAAAATCAAACAAGTGCGAAGGACAAATTTGTTCAAAAACGAAAATGTTTGTTAGGAAACATTATTTTTGTGAATAAGTTAGTAGCATTGATTAACCAAACACCTTTACGTATTTGAAAAGCTATACGAGCAGGGCAATATTTGGCGAGAGGTTTAATTTGGAAAATAAATTTATTAATTGTTTTGATTGTGTTGCATAAACAGTGCTGCCTTAAGTATATCATTCGGAGCATTGCCTCAAAATATTACATTTAAATAATTTTCTTAAAAATATTATATTTAAATAATATTCTTCAAAATACTATATTTAAATAATATTCTTCAAAATATCATATTTAAAATATATTACTCAAAATATATTATATTACATAATAAGTTCAGACATAATTAAAATAAAGTATAACCACGGTAAAGAAAGGAAACAGGTATTTCATTTGAATTTCAAGCGTTTAGATACGGTAAAAGTTGCTAAGTACACCTATTGAACTTAGGTGGTATGTCTGAAATAATTAAAGTTGTAAAGGGAGCTAGCCATATCAAAGTATTGAAAATGGATAAGCGAACCATTTCAAGTATGAACAAAAAAGATCTAGAGAAAGAACTTAGGTCGTATGGTTGTATGACCACAGGGCGGAAAAGCGAGTTACGAGAAAGACTGATAGAATACCTTGAACTAAATTGCGTAACAGACACGGAAGGTGATAATGATATCACAGTTGTCAATGTTCAACCAGGAACAAATTCTCCGACACCAACAACTGACAATGAACAAAGTAGAGAAAGATATGTAAGTCAAAATCATATGGCTTCATTTACACACAAGGAATACTTTTCGTTTCGAGATATCGAAGATAGTATTTCTCCATTCTCAGGTGATCAGACGATTTCAGTCAGAAAGTGGATTCAGGATTTCGAAGAGATCAGTGCTATAGTCGGTTGGAGTAATCTTCAAAAGTTTGTATATGGTAAAAAATTAATTATAGGTTCAGCCAGATTGTTTATTAACTCTGAAAAAAAACGTTAGCGGTTGGCTTGCGTTAAAGGCGGCGCTTATCAGTGAGTTAGACACAGCAGTAAGTAGAGCTGAATTTCATAAGCAATTACGGAATCGCAGGAAACAACATGATGAAAGTCTGCGAGATTTTGTCTATCACATGTTGCAAATTGCTAACCAAGTGGACATTGAAGAGGAGTCTATTATTTCATACATAATAGATGGAATTCGAGATGACAAAGTTAATAAGATTATCTTATATGAAGCTACGACAATAATGGAACTAAAAAAACTGTTAAAGATGTACGAAAAATTGAGAAGAAGTCATCAAACTCCCGACACTCAAGAATGGCAAAGAAATGTGATAAAAAAGGAAAAGGCCAAGACTTGTTCATGGTGTGGTGATGTGAAACATATGTCCGATGATTATCCAAACAAAGCCAAAGGATATAAGTGCTTAAAGTGTAACGGATTCGGACACAGATCTTTCGAGTGAGGTAAGTTATCGAAATTAGTGAATTTCAAACCTAAAACTGAGATAAATTTTGGTATCAAAAGAATGACGAAAGAGATCAAAATGGCAGGAAACACTGTGCGAGCATTAATAGACACGGGCTGTGATTTATCAGTATGTCGATACGATTTCTTTAAAGAATTAGATTTGCTTGAATTAACACCAAGTAAAGAGTCAATGAGTGGTTTAAGAAGTGTTGAAATTCAGACAATTGGAGTGGCTAAAACGCGCATTTCGGTGGATGATATTGAATTCAATATCGATTGCCATGTTGTACCTATCGATGCTATGCCCTATCAAGTAATTGTCGGAAATGACATATTAAATAAAGCTGTAGTTGTCATGGAGAATGGAGGCATTAACCTTTATCCAAGTGGCAGCAAATGTGTAATAACAAGGAAAGGAAATGAGAGTGACCCTCTTATTAACCAGTCCGAAAATAGAGACGCGAAAAAGGAAAACGGATCCAGTAGCGGAATAAACGAATTAATGAAAGAATACGGTGAGACGCTGCAATGTTGTTTTGGATTGGATGAGTGTGAGGAAAACACGAATTCAATTGACTTAGATCATATTCCATTCCCGACAAGGAAGGCAGTAGTAGAGGTCATTTATAATTACAATCCGAGCAAACAAGTCGAGTCACCAAATGAAATGAAAATCATCCTTCAAGATGAAACTCCTCTTTTCGAAAGACCACGACGAATTTCTCATGAAGATCAAACTGAAGTTGAACGCCAAGTCAATCAGTGGTTAAGCGAAGGTATTATACAACCGAGCTGTTCAGGGTTCGCTAGTCCGGTTGTGTTAGTGACAAAGAAAAACGGAAGCAAAAGACTTTGCTGTGACTTTCGGAGAATTAATAAGCAGATCATTAAAGATCATTACCCCATGTCATTAATTGAAGATATAGTGGACAGATTGCAGGAAGCCCAATTGTTTAGTACATTGGACTTGAAAGATGGTTTTTTTCATGTGCCTATGGAGAAACAGTCAATTAAATACACATCATTTGTTGTGCATAACGGGCAGTATGAATTTCTGAAGGTACCTTTTGGTCTGTGTAATTCACCATCAACGTGCACCCGATATATTTCGGTAATTTTTAAACCTTTGGTGCAGAAGGGAATATTACTAACTTACATGGATGATCTGGTTATACCAGCAAAGACCGAGCAAGAATCTATTGAGTACCTGGAACAAGTACTGCGTGTTGCAAGTAAATACGGTCTAGTCATTAACTGGAGTAAATCTCAGATCATGGAAAGAAGTATCGAGTTTCTAGATTATATTATAGAGAACGGAACCATCCGTCCGTCCCAGAATAAAACTAAAGCTGTGGTTAATTTTCCAATACCTAGAAATGCAAAAGAAGTTCAAAGCTTTTTAGGGCTAACATCGTATTTCGAAAATTCATTCCGAATTATGCGGTGATAACAAGACCATTGAGTAATCTGTTGCGTAAAAATGTAATGTTCAAAATAGAGGAAGAAGGAGAAAAAGCCTTCACTAATTTGCAACAGATATTGTCGAACAAACCTGTTCTTAAATTGTATAATCCAAAAGCATACACGGAGTTGCATACTGACGATAGCAAAGCTGGCTACGGAGCTATATTGCTCCAGAGAGATTGTGATGGACAGGAACTGCATCCTATTCAATACATGAGTCGAAAGACAAGTGCTAGCGAGGAAAAATATCACTCGTACGAATTGGAGGTTTTAGCAATAATTAACGGCTTAAAGAAATGGCGCGTTTACTTGTTGGGAAAGCACTTCAAAATAATTACGCATTGCAATGCTTTCGCTATGACAATGAATAGGAAAGATATTCTACTAAGAGTAGCAAGATGGGCCATGTACATGCAAGACTTCGATTATGATATAGAACACAGGTCGGGCACCAAAATGCGCCATGTAGATGCACTGAGTCGTCATATTATGATTATTCAAGAAAGTGTGTTGCACAGAGTTGGAGAAGCTCAGTTAAAAGATCCGTGGATAAGAGCTATCCAAGGAATTCTGTATGAGAGAAATTATGAGGACTATGTACTGAAGAATGGATTATTGTATAAGGATCCTATAAATGAACGACTAGTGATACCAAGAACACTTGAGAATGAGATTATACGCGAAACACACAAACAAGGTCAGTTTTCAGTTGGTAAAACTCAAGATTTATTAGAGAGATCGTATCATATTCCGGATATTAAGGTGAAAATAATGGATGTCATAAAGAGTTGTATACCATGTATTTTAGCAGAACGTAAAGCTGGAAAAAAAGAAGGCTTTCTCAATGTGATTAACAAAGATGATAAACCGCTACAAACTTATCATATAGATCATCTTGGACCTATGGAAAATACAAAGAAAAGATACAATCACATCTTTGTTGTGATTGACGGATTCTCTAAGTTTGTGTGGCTATACCCAACAAGAAGTACGTCCAGCAACGAAGCAATAGATAGGCTGAAGAAACAAGCAGTGACGTTTGGTAATCCAGTGCGCATTGTGGCTGATCGAGGCAGTGCATTTACGTGCAAAATATTTAAGGAATATTGTCTGGAAGAGGTTATCCAGCATTGTTTAATAACGACCGGAGTTCCTCGCGGAAACGGGCAAGTGGAACGTGTTAATAGAATAATAATTCCATTGCTTACAAAGATGTCTATCGAAAACCCTAAGGTTTGGTATAAGCACGTAGATCGAGCTCAACAGTTTATAAATTCCACCATAAGTAGAAGTACCAAGTTTTCTCCATTTAAAATCTTAACTGGATTAGACATGATGTTGAAAAATAATGAGCACTTACGCTGTTTAATAGAAGATGAATTAGTTGATAAACTTAGTGATGAAAGAAATGACATACGTGTTTTAGCTAGAGATAACATACTAAAGATGCAGCAAGAAAATATACGTCAGTATAATATGAAGAGGAAGCAAGCACGAAAGTATTCCGTAAACGACCTCGTCGCCATCAAGCGGACGCAGTATGGTCCAGGAATGAAACTAAAGCCGAAGTATTTGGGACCTTATAAGGTAATTTCTGTTGGAAATCATGATCGATACAAAGTTGAAAGGATCGGTGAACATGAAGGACCCAAGCTAACTACGAGTGCTGCTGATTTTATGAAGGAATGGGCTGAGTCATACGGGTCGAATGACCGGTCAGGAAGGCCGATTGTGGGATCTGGCAACGCTATACCATACAACCTTCGTTCTAAAAGTGTCAGAACAGGGATGTGTGCTAGCTCACCTAGAAGTAGTGATTAAGTAAGTAAGAAGAAGAATAAGCTTTAAGTTGAAAAGTAATAATAAGAAAGTTGTGAAGAGAAGGTAGAAAAGTTGTCTAGAGATAGAATAAAGCTAAAGTGGTTAAAGAAATATAGTTTAAATAAAAGCTGTGTAATAAAGTTAAAGCTGTTAATAGAGATAAAAGTTGTAAAAAGAGTCATTAAACTCTAATCTCTATAAAGTTATTATAAAGTTGTGCGACGTCAAACAGATTTCCAATATTGATCATATTGGAAATCCATAGAAGAAAACATTAATAAAAGTAAAATAAGAATTCACTAATACTCGTGTTTTCTTTGGGATAATCCTACATTTTGAAGTGCGCTAAGCGGATTAATTTGTGGGAACGAAACCCACACATGTAAAAAAAATGCCTACTTTAATAATAATGAATGAGAATAAAACGAGGAAAAAAATGCCGAAAAAATCACGTTTCTTGTATGGAGGCGCCCTTTAATTTTTAATTTAATTTTATTTTTATTATTTTTTGCTATAGTGGCAATAGAAATACATACTCTGTGAAAATTTCAACTGTTATTTTGGTGACGGACGGACAGCGAAGTCTTAGTAATAGGGTTCCCGTTGTTACCCTTTGAAATCTGGCTAAAATTAGAGCCTACACCCAAGTAACATTGGAGGTTGAATTTTATACATTGACATCGACCTATTTTGGTTAAAATTACTTAAACTAAACTTAGGAATTAAACCTACCTCTCCTTCGAGGTAAATTAAAAAGGAAATATTACTTAATAATTCCTTAATTTGGGCCCTCAAAGTAATCTTAACTTTGTAATTTGTAATTTACCTCAGAGGAATGACGAAAAATAGAGAAATAAAAAGGGAAAATTTCACAAACCTGAGGTAAATGTCCTTAGTTTTTACTTAACTTTAAAGTCAAATTTAAGGAAATGTATGGGCTTTGTAGTTGGAGCTATTCAAATTCCATGCAAAATAACGTAAATATTCATAGTCCGATTTCCCAAAAAAGTTAACTTCAAGCTAAATTGGACTAAATGGACATGTTTAGGATAGTTGAAAATACGTAATTCTACCTTCAAAGGCAATTGAAAGAAGAAGTATATTTCCTCATTGGTAAATATCTCAGCAATATTTGCAACATGTCGTGGTATGCAGTTTTATTGTTTAAAAAGATATTTAATACAGCTTCTAATTCGACTAAAAATGGGAAACCTTAGCGACATACATGTTACTCCTTTTTACGACACGCTTATATCAGAACCAGTCAGGTTATGGAATACTATTTTCTCCAAGATGCTACACTTGATTTGGGCCAATACATTTGTATGATTATTTGGAATTAGTAATATCGAGATATATCCTTACTTTACTTAAAACAAATTTTTTTTTTTACAATAATTTAGGGGTAAATGACCTATTTTATGTCGAAATTTATTGATAGGAAAAAATTATCATTTCCTTTGAACACAAAATTACTTAAACAGGGATTTGTACAGGAAAGTCGACATTATTACAGAAAAATATTAAGTCAATCTATTTTTAATGCCGATATATGTAATATACGCCATATTTATTTAACAAAACAAGGCTGCCATATATTAAAGTAATGAATAGTCCCTTAATTTAACTTTTTGAATAGTTACTGCAAAAAACAGAATGATTAAAGAATATTTAAATTAATTTCAAGCTTCTAAATGGCAAACCAAAGAATGATTTAAAAACTTTGATGTTTTTCGAAAAATAATTTCGATATTTATCAATAAATTTTTTCTTTTTTTCGAAATTGAGCGCCAATAAGCTGAGGAATTTTGAATAAGTCCATAACTTCTATATGTTTTATTAAAGCAATACTGCTCATAATAATTCAAGTTAGAGTTATGTGTACATTACATAGTAGGGAAAATACCCACACATAATTTGTATAAAATGGAATTCCTTCTACATTGAAACACGTTAATATGATTTAAACTAGGTAGCAAATAGATTGAGATTAAGGAAATTTAAGTAAATTCGACGTAGAATTTACGTTCAATGTACTAAATCAAGGAAATGTGTTCTCGGCACTATAGGGAAATATTCCCCAATTTCCCAAGATGTCGTCTCATTCTCCACTTACCTAAATCGGTCGTAAGTATTAAGTAAGTTCAACTGAACAACAATTAGTCGCTGCCCTAATTGACGTCGAATAGACGTTAATTCGAACTGAAAAAGAGGGAAAATGTTGCTTGGGTACACTGTTTACTGGTTTCTACTCAACATTTAGCCTACCAGAAAGCCACTATAGAGAAGAAGTACAAAATGGATAGAAAGGCAGCTCAATCTCCTCTGTCGTATCGCGCCAGTTATAAGGCAGGCATGCAAACTAAGGGTATTAGCAGACAATTGCTCAAGCCAGTAGCGGATCCAGCTAGGGGGCGCGGGTGGCGCGCGCCCCTCCCTGAAGACCACAAAATAATTGCAGTAGATCTTCTGAATTCCTCTACTCCACTTTTTGTAACAGACATAAAAATGTCTGCAAACGTTAAATTTGAAGCAGAACTTATACGGGTAAGAGCGATGGGTGATTTGTTTTAATTGAAAACACAACGGCAAACAAATCATTGTATATTGATGTAGTAAGTTATTACATTTAAAGCAAGACATTTATTTTGGAAAAACAGTTTTATTATTTCGTAAAATTCAATAGTAGAACATTTAGCTAAAACCTTAAACAAAAAAAATTAAATCCTGATTGGGAAATTCTAAATCAGAGCCTTGAGGAAGTCTTGGCATGTGTGAATACATTCCGTATTCTTACAGCACATCTCAACAAGAGTAAAATCGCTATTGGTTTAACGATAAGTTCAACCAAGTAATGTAATAAAAGCGAAACAGTCTACTCTTCGCGCGTCCAGACTTGAGACAAGTCGACAACACTGCCCAGAACACCTAGAAGTCCTTTATCCGGAGAGAAAAATTTCCTTTTGATCAGAATAGAATAGCAAAGGCTTCTGGTCCCTGGTCAAGACGATAAAGAACAAGTTCAGAAATTCCTCTATACCTTCACTACTTAATATCGGTGAAGTGGTTGTTGACTCCCTTGATCAAACTAGTATCTTCACTGGTAGATTCGCATCAAATTATCTATAAAACAGCCAATACACATCCGTAAGAAGGATGTGTTCAAGATCCTTAAGGGGTTCAACGTTTCGTGATGGTTTCTGACCCCTGCTAATTAAAAGCTGTGCCTAATCTGTGGCTAAACCTTTGCGCAAACTATTCTACTTGTCTTATTCGACAGGAAAATTTCCAAATGGCTGGAAAATAGCTCACGTTCAGCCTATTACTAAGAAAGGTGAGGGTAGCGATGCCTCAAATTATCGACCAATTGCAATCACTTCGATTCTTTTAAAGCTTTTTGAATCTATTATTAACTGCAAATTAATGAAGTATCTAGAAACCAAACAACTCATCAATGATCGCCAATATGGCTTCCGAGCTGGACGCTTATCTGGAGACTTGCTGACTTTTCTTACGGAACATTCAAACCGTACACAATGGTGTTTTGTTGTCACAAAATCGTTGCTCTGGATATTTAAATAGTCTTTGATAGAGTCTGGCATCCAGCCGTTTTAGTTAAACTTAAAGCACTTGGTCTCTCCCCTCATTTTCGATTATCGATTGAAAGTGTTTTACTTGATTGCATAATACCGGTTGTCCTAGATGGGACTTCACCTCAACCTCACCCTATAAATGCCGAGACGTCCCAGAGCTCTGTTATTTCTCTTCTTAATTTTCATTAATGATCTACTTTCCCCTACTTTTAATCCAGTCCATAGTTTTGCCTATGACAGTAGCCTTGAGTTCGCTTACTCTTTTGACATTCTTGGGGACTGCAGACAGAATGCCACATCTGTCAAACGAGACGGCTTGATTAGATCAATGAAGAACGAGCTTGACCATGTTCTCGCTTGGAGTAAAGCGATTCGAGTCGAATTCAAGCCATCTAAGTGCCAAAGCAGTCTCATCTATTTGAAGCAAGATCAAAGCTTTTCACTCCTTTTTCTTTTGATGGAGCACTGATTTGCGATACATCATCTTTTTACATTCTTGGCTTTAATATTTCCTGTAACCTAAGGTGGACAGGTCACATCTTTTGTTTTGCCAAAGAAGCAGCGAAATGTCTAGGATTTCTGAAAAGGTGTAGAAATATTTCAACCCATCGAAACTAGAGCTCCTCTACAAATCATACACCAGACCTAGAATATAATACAATTTCCATATCTGGGCCCGAGGCTGGTCTCACAGTCTTACCTTCATTAGATTTTGTCCAAAAGAGAGCCTTCAAGCTCACTGGCGATGTGGCAATAACTTGAAATATCGATTCACTCGAACAACGTCGCAATGATGGATGCCCTTCACTCCTTTATCGCTATATGCCTGGTCAATATTCTAATGAAATATCTCGTCTGATCCCTTGCAGAATATTTCCTGCACGCAAAACTCGCGCAGCAAACCGCCCATCAAAATACATACTTTCGGCCATGCAGTAAAATTTCGTGATGGTTTTTATGCCGAACTGTGTGAATGTGGACAGTTTACCATTTTCTGTGTTTACTCCAACGTACAATCTGCGAAAGTTTAATGGTGACATTTAGCACCTCTGGCGCTCTCCTCACGTTCCCTAATTCGTTTTCCTATCACCTTCCTGCCATGCTGTGCTTTGCATCATAAGGTATCCCCTTAACTTGCCTTAATAATATATAAAAAAAAAAATCAAACTTTGTTAGAGAGGTAAAGTACGTAGCGCTTTAATTCCTGTATTTTGCAAAGTTATAATTTATGACTAATTCGTCAATTTGAACAAAATGTGTTTCCCTATTTTGATTAACTACAATGGGTGATTTGGAAGTTTTACGCTTCCATTATTTACAAACTCAAACAAAATAAATAATTTAACACCTCATTTGACTTTCGCGAGTGGGAAAAGTTGAACGTTCAGCAACTTTCTTCGTTCCTTTTATGTATTTGACATTTGCGAGTGTTGGCGAGTGTTTTCGAACTTTTGATCTGTTTCCAGGTTATACCATTTTTAAGCCAAAGTTGCGCCCCTCGCTCACAAGAATCCTGGATCCGCCCCTGGCTCAAGCTATTTATTAAGGCACCCACTGGGCATGGCCCCCTACATTATAAGCAAATCCAACAGCGAACTGTGTTGGCTATGCTAAGAGAAAGTTTAAGCACTTCAACCATCATATACGAGTGACCCACGGCTGCAATTTGTCTTAAGGATGCAAATCACTGAAGCTACATTTATCACTCTATCTAGGATTTGATATCTAACTCCATATATAGTTATTGAGCTGGTAAAGCGGCCAGATTTAGCGCAAACCACTTTATGGGAGAAGAAGCAATTGATCAAAACTGATCGTAGAGTCCGATTTATCCTAGTGGCTGGATCACCCCTACTCTTAACCTTAACCTCAACATACACCAAATTAATCAAATTCAATTAATACCAATGTTGAAAATTTACCATTATCTCCAACTCTAGAAATATTATTGCTCATTTCATTAAAATTGTTTATAAGAGATTGTAAACATGTAAACAAGCTCTAAGTAAAAGTGTCTCAATTTACAATAAATAATCTCAAGACTTTTTCATAGGTGCTCACCTGCTAAGATTTTTGTTATCTTTAGCCTGTGCTTCGGCGAAACTTTATGACTTTGGCAAATACTGTGCGAAGTCAAAAACAAATTTTGTGTAAAGATTTATTTAGCGCTATTTATTGTTGTCCAAAGGTAACTGCACTTTTATGGAGTATTTAACAACTATATTAACACAAATTACTAAAATATCAGGTGAACCAAATTAGACTAGTTTGAATATATGATGGTTTTCCTAAAATAATCTGTAAAGATTTATCTAAAACTCTTTGCTTCGATATTATTTTTGTTTTCAACAAAGTTTACATACAAAACAAAAACAAAAAACTCTTCTGACATTCACAAAAGCCTGAACGAGCTCTCTCTATTCTATGTACATGCACTCACCTTCAGTTTCAATGAACATACAAAGTTTGCAGAGGAATTAAAAGCTAAATTTGAAATAGTCCTCTTTATTACCTGGCATAGATTAAGCTCAATAATATGGCCAAGGGCTTAATCCATTTGTACATGGACTCCGCTAATATATCTGTACAAGTGCAGAGATAAGGCAATTTTATCGCAATTCTGTCGTTTAATTGTAAATCGATGCGTACCGGTACAGATTGCCTATGTGAAGTAGACACTGAATTCCAATTGGAAGATTGAAAAGTATTTTTGTGGCATCTTTTGGCAGCTATCTTTACTTTTAATTTTTTTATCATTTTGTTTTTTTTGTAATCATTTCAGCATCTTAACTTTCCGAGGGCTAACTTAAGCGCAAATCGTGACTTTATAGTAGTAGTCGTTGTCAGATAGAGCACATTTTGCAAAGGAAAGATACTCTTGTTTACCCTATCACTAGCTTACATACATACATATATACATGGCGGCCTGGCAATAGTTTTATCACTGCTAAGTTTATTATCGGATCAACAACATTAAAGCAATGCCGAACTTTATTTGCTTGCCAGGTTAGGGACCAACTCTAATTGGTTCATAAAATTTCTCAATTTAACTTTCTGAATGCGGAAGATTATGTTAGTTTTAGACGAGCTGTTTACTCTTCTGATTAATTGCACAGGAAAAGTACGCTCTGCGTGTTTATGAAATTTAAGGTTTTGTTTTTTGCTTTGTGGAAGAATTTTAATTTTAAAAATTAGATTTTCCTGTTGTAATAGATAATTTTATCGATTTTTTTCGTTATTAGATTTTCTCTGATTTTTACCTAAATACGAAAAATTAGATTTTAGTAATGACAACAAAATGTAGATTCGATATGGAAAATTTTATTTAAACTCAAAATGGATAGATAAGATCCTTAGCTTTTCATAAAATCATCTGTACTGTCCTTATACCATGTATCAATAATTCAGGTTAAAGTGGCGGCAACCCATTGAAAAATACAATAGTTTCCAATCTGTTGTGATTAGTGATAGGTCGATCGCGAACGATTCGTTTGTTTTGACTGAATCAGTACACAGACTCAAAAGACCTGAGTCATCGTTTCCCTACCATATATCGGTCAATCGTTTACTCTGATCCTTTGAGCTTTTCTTGGCTGATTTGTTAAAGTCATACTTATAAACGATTTATCTTCAAAACTTTAATATAGTTTCAGTTTTCAAGCCTTTATGAAAATGCCCTTATTGCGAACGAAAATAAATAAACCTATTCGAGTAGCGCAGCTTTTTGTACTGCGCTGCAGTAAAAGTTACAATGTGTAAGAAGAACAAAGAAACAACAAAAAGTTGCTACTAGGCATCCAAGAAAGTTTCGTTTTCGAATAATATTTTTTTGATGGCAACTCTGTCGTCAAGTAGCAGTTTTGGGATTTACCTCTATTCTGCGCATAGGTATACAACCGTGCGAAAGGGTTCCCCCGCAATAGAACGATATTAAGGCTAGGTAGCATGAAAAACATCCGGCAAATACCGGAGCAGCATTACCCCACCTACATTATAATCCATACCCACAAGTAGAGATGCACTCTACTGAGCATGAGATATGTATCGAAAAATCAGATTAATAATCATGAGTGGTTCATACGCAAAGTTCAGAGATCTAAGCACATATATAGAACATAGATATCATCAGTGCATGCACTTTAGAATTTTAAATAAAAGTTGTTGATCAACAACCGCAAATATCAGTATCGTTAACATGTTCATGATAAGTCATAGTTACACAGGCAAAGAAAGCCAAAAATTGAAACTGTGATAGTGACATAGCAGGAGGAAAACTCCTTAGTGCTTTAGTCCTTAGTTCTATAGTTCTTTAGTTCCTTGATTATATAGTTGATGAACTTACACCGACCAACACAGTGAGCAGCAAAACCAACCACACGAAACCTGACACCAGCAAAATCCCCCAAACCCGATAATAACTTCGATACCTCGTACCCGATAGCAGCTTCGATACCTCCACGGTACCCATATTCTGCAAAGGTGGAATCGCCCAAACCTGACCTGATTTAATTTATATATGAAGTAAAATTTCACAATACCCTTTACGTGAACAGACTTAATAGCAACGTAAAAAACCCACATCAATTTAAATTCAAAAATTAACTTTCAAAGCTCTCACATACTAATAGTGAATCGCACATAACTCATCAATCTTCAACTTTGGATCACAACCACAAAGGTTGACATCCAATCAAGCTCCACATTTCAGAAGTATAATTCTTCGGTAAAAGACCATCACTCTGAAACACGCTCGATAACTAGTCCCACAATATCATTTTCTCGCAACGCTACGTTCCAAGACTTTTAAGAAAACAAGAGCACAGCTCACAGCCACACAGCCTCAAAAGAACAGTAACCCCCAGCCATCTAGATCCCCACAGAGATACAGAGATATACCTAGGTATATAAAAATGAAAATAGAAACAGCACATAAATTCACCGCAGAAGATAACTCAGTAAAACAGCCGGAATGACGATCACATGATCACATTCAAATTTCAGTGGATATCCACACGATCTGCAACTATAAAATTAAAATAATGTTAGGGAATATGTACTAAAAACTAACGCGCGAGCAATAAACACAGGGCCAAAACACTAATAGTGAACAAAGTGAATGTAATTTGAGGCATCCTCAGCATCATTCAACCAGCTTTAAACCAGCACAACAGAAGTCCAGGATAACTTCGGTAAGTCCAAAGAATCATAAAAACAAACATACTATGTGTCGAATCTGGAGGAGACTTCCCCAGAATGACGTAACCCACAGGAGTTAGAGAAGAAATCCAACCGGTGTTTTAGCAAAAACTAGAAAACACATTTGAATTAGTCACAAGATGATATCCACACCCGCGATGTATACAGGTGCAGACACAAAACGAAAATATTTGTAAAACTTCTTCGTGAAATGCCGGCATATGTACACTGCGGTGCAAGATACCACAAGTTGGTTCAATACACACATTTCATACGCATTTAGCTAAATATAATTAAATACAATTTGTCACATAATAAAATAGAAAATAAAATATAAAATAAAAATATAAGAAATAAGAATGAAAAAACAATAAAATATTACAAGGCACGACACTTCTACAATTACACATAATAGATCTGTATGTTTACTCGAAAGTTTTACCCTGGCTCGAAAGTTTTTAACCCATAATAGGTCTGTCTGGTAACTTTAGAGCAAAAATCTTTGCTTAGAAATCAAGTAAAAACTTTTATGCGGTGGAGAGGATAACTGAAGAAAAGTTACCAGACACTTCTCGAGTATATTTTGTTAAGCTTCCCATGTGTCAAAAATATGGCTGCTACGTTTTCTGTCTAAAACAGAGAACAACTAATTAATTGGAAATACGTTTTAAAAAACTCACCCTCTTTAATATTTTTTTTTTAATCTCAGCTCTTTAGATTATCATTTTTACATTCGTTCGATAACACAACAAGCGGCTTAACCTCAAATATAAGACTTTTGACAGTCAGCTGATTGCATATCGAAGTTAAACATCCTCTTGATCATGAGTAAAAATGTGCAATTTTGTGTAAGGGGGGAAACGTATAAGTTTACTAAATTATTACCATCTCAAAAGTTAACAAACGGTTTGTGTGAAAAAATGCGTAAAAACTTTCGAGTTAACAGACAGACCTATTGTATATGTTAACTTCTCGGACTAGAAAAATTTGACAGTTGAATGCATTTCCCCTCTTCAACAAAAGTTAAGATTTTTACATAGGCCATTCGTTCAGCCGTCCGTTCAGGGGCTGGATTACGCAACTATGAGTTTTCGCGTGTACACAAAATGTTGTGTACACCACCTTGTTCCGATTCCGCAAAAGTGGAAATGAGTTTTTCTGTCAAAATTGTGTACACTTTAATTGATATTTTCTCACGGCCATTCTGGTCGTGAATTTTAAAAAGTAGCTGCGAGTTTTTGTCAAGCGGTATTTTCAAAATTATTTGTGATGTTATATATTTTACCATTCTCTAAGCCATAGCCGCCTTAATACTAGTGAATTCATGTAACTAATTTCTTATAACTAAACTTAACTTTTTCACTCAAACAACATTCAGCACAGAAAAATTTTCATTCAGCACTTAAGTGTACACATATGCTTACGGAATCGCTTGAAATTCAAAAATGTACACTTGCGCTCACGTGAGTTTTTCAAATCGTGTACGCTTGCAAATTGTTCACAGTTGCGGAATCCAGCCCCAGGACTACACACCGATGTGCTTTTCAGCACATCGCTGTGCTCATCACATGATTAAAAAGTAGGGATAGCAACTGAACGGTTGGTGTGCACTTCGATTCGAAATGTCACTTTTGAAATTTCTTTAAGGATAAAACTATGCTAAACGTCAAAATTACTAAGCGCACCGAGACAGTAAGCTAACATAATGACAACACTTCGGTCGCCTGAACGAGATGGTGTGTAAAAATGTGACATTCTGCGTGCGACTAAACGCACGGAATTTAAAGTGGATAAGTAAGTTTATTCTTTTCTATCATTTGTCATTTGAAATAAATCTTTCAGTTGTCAAGGCGATTTTTTATAAAATAAAATAAATAAAGTAAAATAAGTCCGATTTTATTAAAAAATTATAAATTAATAAAAAATAAGTAATCTTGATTTTTGACAGCTGACAAATTTACGTCGATTTCCCAGGCTTAACTCTCTTCATTCTCTTTTTTTACGCAAAAGTAAACATACAGACCTAATTAATATTTTTCCGGGGTGACAAAATGAAAACTCAAAGGGAACGTGTGTTTTGGCGAGGTCATGAAATCCAGATTCGACATATTTTCCCTTAACAAAAAAATTAAAGTCCAAAAAATTTTATACATCGTAATTTTTACATTTTACCGCAAAATTCCCCTCGCTTTCACAGATGTGGCCCCAATGGCTCCATCCCTCAGAATATCGGTACATACACATATAAATGCACATATAAGAATCCCACATACATATATTCACATCACAGTGATTAGTTCGGAATATTCATAAACTGATCAAATATCAAAGTCCGCCGGTCAAGGATTTAATAAATGATAACCACAGAACAGGCCTTTTGAGACATAGATACATACATATATGTGTATGTCCATAAGCATCTTGCGTAAAATACCTTACGTGATATTCCCCACATGATGAAGGAAAACACCTAGGAAAATCCTAGAATGACCACACGGCAAAATGAATTCTACCGAATACAATACTTACCACAATGAATTCATATATTTACATACATATATATTTGCATATTTTTACTATATATATTTTTTAACATATCCATGTTTTAACCTTCATATGTAAATGCTCCCACATCTATATTCATTACATTTTATATACTATAATAATATCTTATCTACGAAATCAAATAATTTGTACACACTCCGGATACAAAACAGGAATCTTTCTCGGCACAGCACGTATGCACAACGGCCGGGATACACATGACTTTAAATCATCACTAGAAATCACTCTTGCAATGTTAACTAACCTACCATCCAAAAATCAGATTAAGATACTAGTTTTTGAAAAGTCTTCTCATAGCAGATTTCGTGTTCCTTTAAAACACAAAATGGACATACAAACCCACTCCAATAGCCGATAGGAATACCGCTGTAGATTTCCGTGTCTGGAATGAAACAACGTACGGAAAAGTCAATAGCCATTGAGAAAAGACCCCCAATACAAATGATAACAATAATACTATCAAAATCAGAGCTCACAATAGAACTCCTAAGAGTATTCCACTACTTTAAATTTCTTACAGTTATCGGGACGTAACAAGCATATAATATCAGTTCTAAGCAGATCACCCACTCATCCCTATATTACTGTACATGATCACATGTGAATCTAATCGATAACCACAAGACATGACGAGCCCCCTGAATACACCAGGTGCCATAAAGACGGTTCACACATACATACAATATTACAAAACAGAACTTCTTTAACTCTAGTTGGTAAAATCCTCAGCCCTTTAGCTATATAAGACTTTTATACCCTAGATAAAATCTATAGGGTATACTAAGTTTGTCAATCACCTAGAAATAATGATAGTAGAGCAAAATGGATAGGACACCCACGAATAATATTAAAAGTTATTTTGAGTTTTGCATGTCCGTCCGTCTGTTTGTCTATCTGTCTGGCTGTGCACACGATAAGTCGAGAACTCGTATTGAAATTTTGCACACGGACTTTAAACCAAACAAAAAAATTAAGTTCGAAAATGAGACAAATCGGGCAACTCCTTCGTTTTCCACTATATATTTGGACACTCCCTGAGAACGCGTCGACATACAGTACGTTTACATGAATACTTGAAATCCACTTCAAGCTGAAATTTGGTAAAAGGTGTTTTCATAGTAACAGCAATGAAATTTTGAAAATGGACTAAATCGGGGAACACCTTCTTGATGTCGCCATATAACAATTTTGGTTTTTTACATATACTGTGAAAACGATCAGTCCTTGACGTTTATATTGTACTGAAAAGTTCTTCAGAATATCAAATCCTATGAAACTTGTAATAATGATTTTTGCAGTCCGGGGAACTGTTCTAGAAACATTTGCGAAATTACCACTTCAAAAATACTTGAACAGATGGGTGACCAAACAAAATTTTATACGAGCATTCATCTAGGGTATCATAGGAATTGGCCTTAGACCAATTCTAGCTTTTACTTGTTACACATATTTGGTTATTTATTATTTATTTATTATTTATTCACGTTTTTACAATAATGCACTCAGCCTAACTCAACGCAAAGCGCAGCATCAAGAGTCCGCTAATTAGGAGAATTAATTTCACAAGCCCACACTGATGGGATATACATTAATATTACTCGCCCAAAAGCTCGCCAGCAATATAATAATTAACCACACTCAAAACCTCTTTACATTCAAAAACATTTTACTATACATTATATCATCGCACCTACTATACCAAAATTGATGGGAAGGACCTGGAAGGAGCTAGTCTCCATCGGACACATAGCTGCACAAGATCTTGCACCTGTTTCTTTAGTTCTTTAATTTTCAGAATTAAAAATGCAAGCCAACTCCTCCCTAGACTTTTGGCTTACAATGTCGCCATCTGATAGTTTTGATCATGACTTGTTTATAATGTACAAAATAAATCGGGACTATCTGTACGTTTACATGAATACTTGAAGTATACTTCAAGTAGAGATCGAGTAATCAAAATACCATGTAAATCACAAAATTCACTTTACGTGAAAAAATTCATATAAACGCAACTTCAGTACTTGAAAATTTTTCATTTTTGCCAGATATGAAAATGATAAAGCAGAACAAGAGGAAGATTATTGTTGATAATTCAGGCTGTGATTTTTAGCGCTTTTCTCAAAATATTTATCTAAAAATCCGTACCTATGTATTGAACCTATTGCAGAGTTGTCAAAGGTAAAATGTCACTTCAAGTAAATTTCAAGAAAATTTCACGTCAAGTAATTGGAATTAATTCAACCAAAAACTCTACGTGAGTTTCAAGTTGGTTTCAAGTCAAACTCAAGTACTCATGTAAACGTTCTGCATGTAAACGTTCTGCATGTACCTAATTCTATAACATGGACTTATATGGACATTCTTCTGGATAAATGTAGATAAATTATATTGAATTCCTTGTATAGATGGGGAACATTGAATGATAAAGTAGAAATCTTCAGTAATTCGCGTTTAGATTGGTATGTTGAAGAGTTCATAGTGCCTTTGGATTACTCAAGGAATTCGTCACACTATGGAAGAGTGTCACTTTATAGATACAAAAGATCTCAAGACATGAGAATATTCTACAATTTATAAAAGAGTTTGAAATAAAGTAGAAGTGTTTACCTTATTTTATACCAGAGAATCGCAAAGTGCCTAATTAAACACATGTAAACTTTATCCAATAAAAAAATGTAATTATATTCATTGTGAATGAAGAAAGGAATTTTTCTTAAAAAACACTAAATATTCAAGGGTCAATAAAGATGTTGAAGTAATAAAATATTTCTTTTAACTTTATTAGTAATTTTATTTTGCCCGTATTAGAATAGCAATGTAATGACCCCCCTAATTTTAAGTAATAAAATATTTAATTATTTGTGTGAGAGCTAGTCTCGAACGTGGGAGGGAGTGCCGGTTTATAATGGACAACTCAGTTTTTAAAATTCATATATAAAATTTTATTCTAAAATTCAGTTTCACTTAACCTAATATCACAACTCAGTTCAATATAATAAAATTAACTTGTACTAGTAGATAATTCAATAAAAAAAAGCTTCAAACAAAATAAAAAAATAAACAAATTAAAAATTCAAAATAAAAAAATGATGCGCCTTCTCGCTCGTTGTTACTTCTGAAAAGGAAGAAGAAGCCAAGAGTTAAGCCACTGTCAACAAATAAATTTAAATTGTTAATGTTTGACAAAACTGCCTTTCTTGGTGCGTGAGGGCACAAGGAAGTAATCAGACACTCAGATTACCTCTGGTCAGAATTAACTTCTGAGACGGCGCGTGAGGGCACAAATGCAGCTAAATACCTCTGCTCGTACGTGAGGGCTCAAGGAAGTAGTAAAGTGCTATAATTGGTAAACGAGTCAGATTAGTCTCTGACAGTATTCTGCGCGTGCGCAGCAGTGTAGCAAAATGCTACTACAAAGAAGAAGCGCGGATTAATCTCTGCGTCAGAATTATTTTTCTGTAAATGTGTAGAGATGTAGCAGATTAATCTCTGCAGCAAAATTAGTCTTCTGCTTAGATGTGGGACGGAATATTGCAGATTAATCTCTGCGCAGAATTAAAATCTTGCTTAGGTGTGGGACGGAATATTAAAAATGATAGGAATTTTCAGATTAAACTCTGAAATATAGAATTAATCTTCTATAATGAGGTTGGGAATATTCTTGTACGTAGATAAGTCTCTAAACCAGATGATCACTGGACCAAGAATGATTTCTTGCTGCGGCTTGTCGGCTTTATATAGCCACCGCTTCCAGTTATGAGTTCTCGCCTCTCGATGTTGCCCTAGCAACGATTGATGCGATGTCTGAATGTACCTCAGACAGCTGATTGACGTATTGTCACTTCATGACATTTTAAAAAAATGTAAATATTCTGGAGGTGCGTATACTGGGTGCATTTTAATATTATTTTGATTTTGATTGTTTTTAGATAAAATACCAGCCATGATGGAGGAAATTCAGCCTGTAATTAGATGTAATGACATTTGTCGCAGCATTTACCCTTGTTGGCAACAATTTTTTGAGGTTGTGGAACTGCCATAGATAATTAGGATTTAGATAAGTATTTGTTTATAACTTTTTAAGATTTAAATACCTTGTGGATTCCTTTTCTTTCTCTTCTAGGAATTAATAGTTCATCGAGGGATTTGAAATACGTCTGTGGACTGAACCATTTGAGTTATTTGGAAAAAATATATTTTTTGTTTATATAATTCAACTTCAAACAAATTTTTATTCCAAAACTTAAAAAAATAAAAATTTATTTCAATGAATATTATTGTATGCATGTGATGTATGTGTATAGGTTTTTCTCAGAATTTGAGTTTGGGACCCTAACATTGGGTGATCCAAAACCCTCGAGAAACGCTTCCCTCATTACCACATCAGGGCCCGAACTTAGTCCTAAATTCTAAAATATTTGCAGCGTTCTTATATAAAACCACTGACATGTATAATATCGACTGACTAGGTCCATAAAAATACACTGCATAAAATGAGCTCACTTCTATATAGCGTTCTCTTTCGGTCTAACCACAAGTACCAACTGAAAGAGAACTGTAAACAACAAATAAATAAGTGGGTTCGTCAAAATAACTGATTTTAAATTAATTATTTGGGTTAATTAGTGACAAAGAGTAAACCACTTCGGGAAAAGTAATTATATGCTAGTGGGAAAGCAAAGAAATTTCCAAATAGAAATTTTTTTTCACTGTGATAAGGACGATTGAAATTGAAACAAACAAATTCCTGACAATTGTCGCCAAAGGAGGCAAGCAACAAATTGACAGATACCATACCTTGTTAATCATGCCCACTAGCACATAGTTACCTTTCCCGAAGTAATTTTAACGAAGAAACTAACGCTCTGTTAAATATTTTAATACATTAAAAACGAATTTCAGTCAATAAAATACGAAAAACTTAAAACAAATTCGCTGTAAGTGACATTGGGCGTGTTTAGCCGGAGACCAAACCAGTTTGGAAGAATTGGTAGCGTTTGGTCACAACCATGTAAAACTACCAATCACTTCGGTATGGTTTGCAATTACGCGGAGGAAAAATCATTTTTTTTCCAGTTTGGTCTCCGCCTAAACGCGCCCACAGTTACCTCATGACGTAGCAATACAAAAATATCCTCTCGAATCGGCCATACCTTGTTATCTTTGTATAATGCGCCGTCTAGAAATTTTGCACACATGGTTTTTTTAAAAAACAGTAAATTTTAGTTCAAAAATGAGACCAATCGGGCAACCCTTTAGAAGGGTTAGTACATATGTGGGTAATACCTGGGATCATTGCAGTAACTAGGTAGGGGCCAGGGTGGACACCGCCCCCCTAGAATGCAGACTAGCCACCCCAGGAAATTATGTAAATTCCCAACAAAAACTCTCCAATTCGTACAATCTTAGGCCTAATTAAATCGAATCCGTTCGGATCGGAATCGAAAGGGCTTTAACGAGTTCTTTTCTTTAAGAAAACCTATTAAAATCTTTTCAAATTTTTAAAAAACTATTCTTAGATTGCTCTAATTCCACTGAATTTTGACAAAGCAAGTGATCCGTAGGAGAAATCATGCAGAACTATTTTGACAATTTGAGCGGAAATTTTAATTGATGTCAATGGAATTTTGAAAATTTCGTAAAACTGTGGTTAATTTTTTGGATAAAGGCTTTTTTAAGCTTTTTCACTTCCGGTCCCATCGGATTCAGTAATAAGGCGGATTATCAATAATATATATATATAATTCAATAATATTCTTATTACGGTACATTATGGAATAAAACTATTTTAGCACTCTAGACATTAAATACTTCGGGAAACCGAGAAATTCACAGAAAAACATTAAATTTACTAGAACGTACTAGAGTCAAGGCAACCGAAGAGAGCAAAATACTTCGTGATTAAGTTCACTCTAGGTTAAGTAGACTTCCCAAGGCTTTCCGAAAGTTGAAAGATACATATTTACAACCAAGTAATGGACAACAATATCACTAACTTCAAAATTGGTTTTAAAATGTACTTTTGGCACAATCAGTTGACTCATTTATAAAGTTGTACCTGAAACATGGAGAGTCATTTGTTGAAAATTATAAAAATGTTTTCAATGTAGACATTTCCACCTTACAGGCTGAAACAAAAATAATAAATAATATGTTCCAAAACAAGAGCATCGTAGTAAATTTGAAAATACTGAAAACAGAAATTAATGGAGACTTCTAATTTAGTCAAGTTGCTGCTAGTAAAAAAACACCCGTAAACTAAAGCGTATACAGACTTTAATATTTCTTTATTAGTACTTAATAAAAACTTAAATAATTGTTCTAAAATGTGTATCTAACTTCAGACCTGTATAGTCCTTAACTACATTAGTACTTAAGTATTAGTACCAGTTTTAGGACTTGGATAAAAAAAATTTAAGTACAAGTCCCAGTACTGGTACTTAGAAAATTCTCAAGTACAAATCCCGATTACTGGTACTTAACGCACTTACTACAAATACCCGCCATAACGCGAAGTACTTCAGCTCTTGTAAATTATTTAAATACGTCTTCTAATAATAGAGGCTATATCCACCTCGACAGTGCCTTAAGATATCTTACCGCCTTCAGTAATATAGAAAGACAATTAGCGCAATTGTTGAGTGTTGATTTTTATTTGCAGGTCTTGTAAATGCTACATAAAGCCAATCATAATCTGATTGCAATTTATTTTGCTAAAGGCAAACTCAAATACTGTATGAACAACTTCCAAGATTATGTAGAAATTAAAATAGCAACAGCTTATACGATATTTTATGATATTTCATAAATGAAAACCTTATCCTATTATTTAACCGACTATAGAATTATCAAAATTTTTGATTTGAGTTTTCGAAATCTCTTGAACCTTATAAGTACCAGTACCAGTACCTGGACTTGTACTTGAAAATATTTAAGTATCAGTACCGGAACTTGGTCTTGTACTTAAAAGATTTGAAGTATGGGTCCTGGTACTTGGAATAAATACGGCAGGTTGTCCCCTATCAGATGATAGTTTCGTGTATAGTACTTGAGAATTTTCATTTATTTTTCTTAATACATGAGAGAAGGTAAGGAGGGGATGTGGAGAACACAATCTCTGTTAATCAAAGGACACCACTTTCTTTTATTTTTTTTTTCTTAAATCGTGCAAAGAAAAAATCAAATCGCGTTGGTTATTTGGAATGTACGGAATAGATGAGTGTCGCTTGGGTTCATTGGGATTAAAGAAAAGAATACACCATCACTCAATTCGCTAATTACAATATATACTAATCTATTTTCACAATAGTTTAAATGTCCGACAAAATTTCGTAAATACTCGACGCCGTTGGGTTCGATAAGCAATAAATATCGCCCGATTGCCGAATGGTGACTGACTAGGTATCCAAAATTGATTGAATGCTGATGACTTATACTAACTGATAAGCGATCTACCATGCTCTGTACCGAGTGCTCAGTAACATTCAACGAGAATTATAATAAAGAATGGGGCACAATTGAAAACTGTTCGTTATTGCTCTGGTCTCTAACATCGGAACTTCGACAAAGACTGCCCTATTTCAAAAGATTTTCTTATTAAAATCACCCCGAATGCACACTGCAGTGGATTTGGTTTTTACTATATATTTAGAAGACACTGATTGAAAACGCATCAACAAAGAGAGCTGAAATTTCGTACACAGAATTTTCATAAAAATAATAAACAAAAATTCAAAAATAAACTAAATCGGGCAACCCCTTTTTGGCATTGCCAAATCATAACTATGGGCTTTCTCTTTATTTAACTTTTATTTTCATCTAGCGTATTATTAGTCTTACTTAGACCATTTATAACTTTTTGCCTTGTTGTAAGACCTTTCAGATTATTGGTGTTTTTAGACAGCTTTACCGAGATTCTATAGATAAGGATTGGTGTATGTGTACATCCAAAGCACTTTTTGTGGATGAATGCCACATTTTGTTTTCATACAGAAAAGTAAGATGACCTCAATTGGACTTCTTACTATACTTTCATCATCTATTTTATTTTGGAATTTAGTATCACTCCTAGATACTTGGCTTCAATTTTTGCTTCAATAATTACACTATCCATTTCCTTTTAACCACAATTTATTACTCATTTCAGAAGTTTTGTAATATTCCTTGAAAAAAATGTCCACGAGACAAGGATGAGCAAATATCACCTCTTCAATTTTTACTTCCTAAGATCATTAACCAGAAACTAGTAGGATCGCATATCCTTTTTATGTTTACTTCACATAACGTTATTCTTACCATTCAGAAAACAATATCAGAGTTAATAAAATATAATATTAAGGTTGTTACCAAAAGTATCTTATCAAAGAGCACCTAGCTTACGTTTAATAGCAGAAAGCAGGCATAATTTCTATATATACAAAGTTCACCCAATATTATTTTGCTATCGCAAAGAGCTACCAATAGGCTTTGCATGCGCTTGAAAACTTAAGACCACTTTTGATGAAAGATTTAAAAAGAGGGTCATTTTACCCTCTTCCAATGTTCTGATGTAGCAAAGCCGTCTCTATGTTTACAAGTTATCCATTTACCCGATGATTTTTCAGCATTTAATCAAAACAACTGTGTTTATGTGATTCAACCAGTTTTGCCACTCGAAATCTTTCTATCGTTTTAAGTGACAACTTAAAATCCTACATAAATATAACCGTATGGAATAATTAACTAAAGCTTTCACTTAAGACTTGAGAAAAAAATCTTTTAGTACCTGCGTTGCTAATAAATTTAAAGCCAAACTATTGAATCAGCCAAAGCCGACATAGCCCCAAACATTACAATTTATTATAGAAATGAACGCTAAAACGTAATGAAACTTCAAATAAATCGCGAAGGGTGGGTTCAGTCAGCATAAATAATGACCTACACTTACCCTCCTACAGTTTTGAGAAATTCATAAAAATAATAATTATTGGAATTTATTTGGCCACGTATTCAAAATTTCTCTAGCACATGCAAAATATTAGGGTGATATCTCGGTATCCAAAAGTTGCCCAAAGTAGCCAGTCGCTACGATTTTAGCAAAAGTGGCGATTCAACTTTAAAAAATTTCCAAGCATCAGTGGACGGTAATTGCGTCCACATTATTCAAGAATTTCTCGATATCAAAAAGTGCAGGTGGACCTACTTGCTACTTTTAGTTAATATTGCGATAGGTCCTATTACATAATGTAACTCAGTTTTAGTAAATTTTATAATACCACTTCCCTTTAGCAGAACATCTAAATATGCTTCAAAACCACTAAGAAGAAACGGGGTAAGAAAAATTGATACGTTTGAAGTCCTTAGTGCACATAATACGTATTATCTTCGTTGGAAATGAAGATATATTGAGGTAAACTAGGGGAAAAAAAAAGATGAAACACATAACATTTTACAGCAAATTAAAAAAATACTTTTTCTCTTCATTTAATATAAAATAAAGACATTATATATAAAACAAAGTCACAACAAATTTGAAGTAATTTAACCCCGCGAAAATAAACTCAGAATTTCACGCCCTTCATCTTTGCACATAGAACATTTTTTTTATACGAACATAAATTCTGATTTTTTTAATTGGTCTTCTTACTAATAAATATCAATAACAAATGAAAAGAAATTTCATGTTTTTTTTTATACATATAAATCAAAAATTATTAAATATAATTTAAAGACTACCTATCTACGGTAGTCTACTGTAACAATTCATTGTGCAACTCTAAAATGTTCTCTAGTACCGACATCCATAAGGATAAGATCCTCCTGAAAGAAAATTTAAAATACATTTTTGGCTAATTTAAATCTCACTTTGCATATGGTGCTTTTGTAAACAATAAACTTATTAAAAACAAAAACAAAACATAAATATTATTCAATAGCACTGTCATACGAATTATCTACTTGAAAACAATCTGCCATGCTTAAAGCTTTTGCCTACATTTAGGCAGTCATTCACCCTTAAGCTCTTTTCAACTTTACAGTCTTCTCTGTATTTCATACTCCACTTCACTTGAACAATATGCTTTTGTTTAGCCTTCACAAGCAAAACGCAATGTAATAGAACGTTATCAACAGAAATAATCACAATGAATTCAGTGTTAACAAAAGGGAAGTCATGCTGAGGGGAAATTCTTTTGGAAATTCATTAAAGCTGAAAGATTTCAAATTCGATATCGAATAGCAAAAGAAGAGGTAAATTAAAATGAGAAAAACAGATGAGGAAAGATCATTAAATTTCGAGGATAAAAGGATTTGTTAAACGCACATATTTACATATACATACATTACATATATAAAGCAACAGTTAGACATCATTCATATCCCCGATAGCCGGAAACATGTGTAGGTTGAGTTGAATAAGAAGTTCGATCTAAACCAAAACGATTAGTTCCTCCATAGTAACCATAGCCAAGATTACGATTTCCAACATAGTTAGAATCATGGTAACCGTAGTAAGATTTTAATCCTCCATTACCTCCGTAACCTCCATATCCACCGGCTCCATATCCACCAGCTCCATATCCACCCGAACCGTATCCACCAGCTCCATATCCACCCGCACCGTATCCACTCGCTCCATATCCACCTCCTGTATAGCCACCCCCTCCATAACCACTTCCACCATATCCTCCATATCCTCCTCCGTATCCACCTGATCCTAGAATATTAGTTCCTCCAGATGGATAATATCGACCCGTACTTGGATAATATCCACCACCTGTTTGTGGATAATATCCGCCACCCGTTTGTGGATAATATCCACCACCGTGTCCTCCACCATAGACTCCTCCTGTACTTCCACCTCCATACCACCCTTGTGGACTATAACCAGTACTTGGATAGCTGCTACTCCATGTTGAAGGATAGTAACCACCACCAGTCGTTGGATAGTTTCCACCACCTGCATAACTCGGATAATAGGAGCCACCTCCAGAGTATGGTCTACCATATCCAGTACTGGGATTCTTGTTGAACAAACTACCAATATCCAGTACTTTTTAAGAAGAAATATATAGTTATAGTAGAGCTCACTGTCGATAACTTCACTAAGTATACTTACATTTTCCTGTAGCAGCAGTCTCTAGATCAGATTCGCCTTCAATTTTATCTTTTTTAACATCATCCTCATCGCTCACTGCTACTTCAACTAATGTGCACAGTAAGCACTAGAACAGATCAGAAAAGAGAATTAGAACAGTTCCCATTAGGTCGACTCACTATAATACAATGTCGCGTACTAACCACAAGCAAAATCACTGTCTTGTCCATTTCGAACGGAATCACTAGCATTAATAAATCCACACAAAAGCCAAAAGGTTTTCAGAACGGATGTCGAGATCAGTTAGGCAGAACTTTGTGCACTTTACTTTAACACTAGCGACTTAATGTATACTCAGCTATGGTTAGATCTGTAGCTATCCACTTGGAACAATGCTTGACTTATGAATAATTCTGTTTCCCACAGTATCTTCAAATTTATATGCCGCCTGAGACTTTTCTGTGCTTTTTCACGAAAGAGGGAAAAATTCATTCAAAAAACGAAAAATCGCACGCGCACATCGATCAGCTTACGCCTCAGGGTAAACACTTGGAGAAGTTACTGGAAGTGTTTTGCTGTTGGCCTAGCCAGCAAACAATGCTGTATTTAAGTTTCAATACACCACACACCTCTAGCCTCGGTCCACCAGCAATCTTATTTACAAATTAGAAAAAAAAATCGTTTTTTTTTTCCTTCTCTGGCTCATTCTTAGACTACAAGAAAATACCAATGACATAATTGCAAGGGTGGAGTCGCTGGGAATTAGCACCTCATTAGGAGAGATATGGTGAACCGTTCCTATATACTTCATAATGGATATGTGTACTTGGGAGAAAATTTGGATTACTTGGAGCATTTATGCTCAAGGTTGACGGATTATGCAAAAACAGCCAAATATATTGCGTACAGACGTCGGTAAATAGATTTCTGTAAACAGGTAAAAGTGTTTACCTCTTTGGCTGGGCACCTCGTCCGTTGCAAGTTTGCTGTAGAATGATTGTGTCACACAGTTTCGATTTTATTTTGCTATAGAAAGATTTGATCTTCTTTTAATGATTTATGCTGGAGAGAGGAAGTGTTGTGCACTGAATTGAGCTTCTAATTATAATTAGTTTTTTTTTATAATTCAATGTTTCCTCCTTTTAAATTAGAAAGTATATTTCTATGCTTAAGATGCATAATTCATTTTCCGGTTTATTCAATTTTGATGAGTAATTCAATATTGACTCTAATACCTGTGATACACATGTAGAATAAATTTAACTGGGTACTTAAATTAGTCTGCTTTTACTTCAACTACCCTGAGTATTCCCGGGGTATTCTATATCCCCAAAAATTATATTATATACATATATTATATTATATATCATATTATATTCAGCAATAGACAGTGACAAACCAAAACCAAAGTGGAATTAAAAAGTGTTGCCTTGCTTGAATTCATGCAATTCTACATATCCATACTAAACGTCAGACATGCGTGTTGTCATTCAAAATACCCAGATTTATGTATATTAGCGGTCTCCATTTAACTACCAAGTACTTCAACTACCCTAAAGCATATACCCAGTTACATCATATATGTATCACAAACATAAGTTATATAAACGCGATGCATCTACCCAAATTCGAGCATGGGACCTTCCATTTGCCGAATAACTATTCTAATCAACGAAAATAACGAGTGGGGTAGGCACTCCATCTGACCCTGTTCAATACCATACATGAGAATTCTGCCCTAGTCTTTCGATTTTCAGTTATCTCTTTTTTTATCGCCTTTCTCCATATTGCTTTTGATCTTTCTATATTTCCCTATATTCCTTATGGAATCCATTCTAATGCCTGGCGTGTATTCTAAGTATGTGTCATATCTATATTTTCAGTAGAGTTTAGTTCACACAGGAGTTGAATATTCTAAACTTGGCATTCTCGTAGGCTTCCTAAACTGTTCAAAGTCTTCCAAAAGCCATTCTTGCTTTTATTTAGATATTCATTCTACACTTGTTGTAATTATAATTATACTTATCTAGTTAGTATTTGTCTTGTTGACTCTCAAGCACTTTGTTCTCCGTATATTTATTCTTAAGCCAACCTCTTGTGCACATGCTTCGAAAATGTTAATTTTGTTTTGAATGTAATTGTATTGGTGGCAGGCATGTTAACCATACAATACAATTCAATTGTAGAACTATACGATAATTTAATGCATAATACAATATACAATAATGAATGAGTTATCGTATGGATCTAAACCACTGACATGTATATAAATGGACTGCTCGTTGAACCAAAACTGCATGAAATCAAATGGCACCACTTTCATATTCCCGTCTCTTTCCGTGAGAGCATACTTTCCCACTGAACTGTAACGATTGGGAAATCGCTTGAAGTTCAGCGGTATTTCCAACCAAAACAGCCTTGTAAAAAACACTTCCTTCGACTCATAATTAAAATTTAACAAAACAAATTGTCCCAAATACTTTTGTTGTAAATTCAGTAAATTGGGTAAATAAACAGTGAGAGCATACTTTCTGAAATCAAAACTGGTGCCACATGAAACAAGAGATCAGTCAGTCCATTTATATACCTGTCAGTGGTCTAATCAATAACGTTGACAGGCGTTAATTGAAATGTTTATCTTAGTCAGAAACTTGCTAAAAAATACCCTACTCAGCAATTATGATATTTTCCATAAAAAAATATAAACTAGCAGTGTGGTTCAGCATAATTTTTTTCTTTATCTCCTATTGCAGTAAACGATTTTAGTTTCTTAAAGGAGTATTGTGTATAGAGTTCAGGTATATTAAAAGTAATTTCCCCATTTGTATTGGAATTACGTAAGAAGCTACGAGTACATGTTGCAGGTTATTTTTCTAGTATACTTAATGGATTTGATCGTACAAAGGATGAAGATTCCCCTCCATATAAAGCAAAAAGAGCTAAAATAAAAACATCTGCGTTTTTCGCTGAGCGGAATCAAAGTTCAGTGTACCCACGAATGAAGCTCTGCGAACCCGATGCGAAAAATAGAGCTGTGTATTTAATTTTTTTTAAAAATAGCTCTCTCAGTTAGTTCAATCTAAAACAATGCGGTGAAGTAAAACCACACAAAATATGTATCCATATCAAACACATTGGTTGTATGTTCAAACTGTAGTTACAAGAAGCTTAGAGCAATGCAGGCCTAAATTTTGTTTTGTACTGACATGGTTTTATCTGAAAGATTGATTTCCTGACAAGAAATATTGGATTGGTTAACCGATCCATTCCTTGAAGCTATATTATTACTTTTTGAAGTCCATACTGCCGAAATTTACATCATTGAATATACAGGGTGTTTCATAATTGGTCCGCATAAGTCAAGGATTTGATACCTGAGGCGTAGACAAGCAAAAAATTATATTGTGAAGGATGGTAGGGATGGTCGTTTCGGCGGTAGGGAGGCCTACGATTTTTAGTACTTTTTGAACTTTGCACCATGTTACTTTCTTGATATACATCCCATCAAGGTGAGATTCATCTCAGATGATAGCAAACCGTCTAAGCTTTCTAATGAATGTCCAATGAGTTTTTCTGTCATCTTCCGTCGGAGGTTGTAGGACGTTAAAATAAGGAAGTTGGAAAACTTGCTAATTTTTTCGAAGCCTAACGATTTTCCAGCCAAAATGCGTGATAACTATACACAGTTTTAATAGATTTAGAAATCCTGGGATGATAGCTTTAATGCACATGTACCTATCTAAATGCAACCGTTTTTGAGATAAAATGGTTTTTATAATGCATAATTTCATTATCCTTCGTCATTTTGTTGATTTTTCGTGGAATTGCATAAAATTAGGCGTAATTTATATCGTCAGTAACAAAATTAATGAAATGCATTATAAAAACAAGTTTATCTAAAAAACGGTGGCATTTAGGTAGGTTCATGTGTATAGTGAAATTAACATTCCGGGGTTTCTAAATGTTGTAAAAAACTGCATAGCTATCATGCATTTTGGCGGGAAAATCGTTAAAATTTGAAAAAATTAAGAATTTGTATCCAATTTTTTGACTTTGATGTCCTACAACTTCCGACGGAAGGTGACAAGAAGGCCAATTTGGCATTCATTGGAAATCTTAGCTTAGTTTGCTATCATCTAAGATAAACCTAACTACGTTAGGGTGTATACCAAGAAAGTTACAGGGTGTAAAATGTAAAAAGTACTAAAAGTCTTAAACCGCCGAAATGACGAGTCTTACACCCTACTTCACCATATATTTTTTTGTTTGTCTCCACCTCAGCTATTAAACCATTGAATTATAGAAACCAATTATGAAACAACATGTATAAATAAATAAAGTCGTTGTACCTGAACTACATGAAAAATGACAGAAATATAAAAAAAGTAAATAAATATTCCAAAACAATTTAAACGACAAAAAACCTAGCAGAACAGAACCCCATATGTATTTGGGTGTTGAAGTAATGGCTATGATCCAGACTGATACCATTATTGGATGTCCAAAAAGAAAGCTTTAGAGTGTTTTAAAATATGTAACCATTTTTTTTTTCAAATATATGCTGCCCATATTCGAAGAAATGAGATTATAGCAATGAAGCAGTGAAGCTTTAAGTCCCAAACATGCCTTAAGTACCTAACCAGTTTCGCGCAAAAACCCTTGTTAATTCTGCTATATGGGACAATATTTCATCAGAATATGACATCAAAACCGTACAACAATTTGATGACCTGTGGAGAAATTTGCCAATAGTTGAACTTTTAAAAAAATTAGAAAAGAAGAATCAATCGATCGTTTTTGAGTTGAACTGCAAAATTTTTAAAAATGCTACGGGAAAAACGAATTTAATATTCTAACCCAGTTTTCTGGAGATGCCTTAGTTATTTCTCAATCGAACGTTACCAAGCCAGTAAATGGTATTTTATTGGCATCTGCAAAACCAATATGGATGTGTGCAATTTAATCCTCACAAAGAAATGTATAACATAAAGACCAAAAAACTCATATGATAATGATGACAATCATGACATATTTTAATTAACTTTTAAATGCAGTGTTTGTGGTTTTGATTTTCAATTTCCAATTAAATTAAATATATTTATAACCTTATCATCAAAATAAAGAACAGGCACAAAACGAGGAGCTTAACCCGTTTCTCCCCACGGTTGCGTTTTATCAACATGAAATGTGTACTACCTGTGTACTTAAAGATATAAAGTGTGTTAAATATTTTTCCACGTTTTTACATATGGAACATATTTGTTACTTTTGGCGAAAAAACTGTTTACAAAAGTATTGGTTAACGGTAAAACAAAATTAAAACATATGAGTATGTTCAGCGTGTTTTTGACGAGTGCTTAAAAATAATTAAAATATTAAGTTAAACTGCAGAGTTTAAGTGAAATTTCTGCAGATTCCGCTAATATAAATAGCACTGCATATTTCGAGTTCAAATGCAAGTTTGTGTCATTAGCTGAATTCTGTTATTGTACTGTGAATGTTAGATGTTGCGAAAACGCAACCGTGGTACTAAACGCTAACTTTTTTCTCTATGTAATCTCGGAAGAAAATTATGGTGAGGGAGTTTTTGATGATATAAGTTCCCTCAGGTGTAGCTGAGAATCTCCAAATAAATGCAGAGCATTCCGACTGGGACACAGATGACGAAATACCCCTTCCCCATTTAAATTAATAACGAGTTTCAGGACTGAGAGAAGGTCAACCGTTCCCTATTTCATCACACCACTTGATCTTTTCGAAGAGTTTTTCACCGAGGGTGTATATAATCTAATACTAGACCAAAAATATATATATGCTGCTCAGAAAAGCTACCAATTTGCCCTTACCCTCCCAAACTATAAAAGATTTCTTGGAATTTTGATGATGTCTGGCCACCATCCCCTCCTCAAGGAAAAACTGTACTGGTCTAATACTCCTGCCTTTGATTTTAAAGTAATTAGAAACGCGAATATGGAATATGTATTACAACATAAATTCAAATATGAATCTGCCCAATAATGTCCTAGAACATTATGATAAATTTTATAAAGTGAGGGTTTACAAGAATTGTTTTAAGTTTAGTTTGGAAAATTTTCGCACCTCCTATCGATAGAGGTAACATGGCCAAAATGTTCACTTTGGATATAAGTTTTGGTGTTTGGCATAATCCACAAGATATTAATTTAAATTTTTCCCATATAGTGACAAAAATGAGGCATTTGGAGTTACTGAAAATGTCGTTAGACATTTAAGTTCAAGAAAAAAGTCAAAGAAAAATGATATCAATATGAAAAAATCAGAAATCGACGATGGTAAAAGAAAGCGATGACCAGAATGTAAGAAACGTGTTCAAGAAATGGAATAGATACACCCTTACACGTTAAATGCGCTCAAAACCTTCACAAAAGGAAATAAAAATTGTTTTTTTTTTATTATTTTGCATACCTTTTTTTTCTTTACTCCTTCTTTTTCAATTAATAAAAACGATTTTTAGAAATTAGTGAAATGCTATTTTTATACCGTTTTGTACCATGGTTACGTTTTCGCAACGTATCAAATCTTCTAAACCAGCCGGTCAAAATTGATAAAATTGGTTATTTACATATATTTCACTAAAAATATAAAACACAAGAAGTTTGGTCAAAATCGCCCAACTGGAACTGTATGCGGAGCGAAACGGGTTAATATAACCAATAACGTTTTTATAATAATAAAAATAATAATGTTAATCAAGATTTCCAAGGAAGATCTAGATAAAGAAACTATTATTTCCGTTTTCTTTTTTCTTTTTTTTAAATGAATAATTTTTGTTTAAATAAAAAGATAGAAGTAGGAAAATTTTTTATTTTTTAGTTATAAATAAAGTGTTATTTATTACGTTAAAACCTTTACAAGGAATTATATTTTCAGTCTAACTTCTTATGAGTTTTTTTTCAGTTAATCTATCCTTGTTACTCCTCACCTCATAAACCCCATTCGTATAGGATTTCTTCTCGTTTCAAAATTGTTATTTATTACGTTAAAACCTTTACATGGAATTATATTTTCAGTTTAACTTCTTATGAGTTTTTTTTTTCAATTAATCTATCCTTGTTACTCCTCACCTCATAAACCCCATTCGTATAGGATTTCTTCTCGTTTCAAATACGTGGTTTTATCTTCTATGGTTTAATAAATCGTAGCAGAGCTAAATACAATAACCTTTATTCATCTACTACAATAAACTTAAATGTCTAGAGAGCATCTCTTATTGGTATGCTAGTTGGCGTTATCTTCTTCGCAATCTAGTTTTTTGTTCTTGTTAGTGTGCATAGAATTCATTTTGGTCTTGTATTAGCTGTTGTTCTTACTTCATCTTATTCGGGAATGAATTGTAAGGAAGAGAGAGGACATCCTTGTTTTACTCCAGATTTAAGTATTGTTGGATGACCCAGGTGTTAATTGTGGAATTCGGCATCTTTATGGAGTGCTTCGATCATGCGTGTTTTTTAATCTCATGTAATTGCTTTGAGGGTTTCCGCAATTTATAGTATCAAATGAAGTCGGTTTCAAAATCATTTGATTGATTTCTAATGAATTCTTGCCCATTTGCACACATGACGTCTATTCATGGTAGGTAAATGAATGTTTGGCAACAACAAAGGTATTACAACTGGGCACGCAATAGGACTATTCTAGATGTATTAACTAAAACATTCACTGAACCATGTATATTTTGTAGTCCAATTCGAATACAGTTACTGGTCTCCAGTTTCCCATCGCCTGTTAATCTCCTTTCTTTATAATCAAAATATGTACAACGGACATCCTCCAACTAAAATGAAATTGTGTATACGTTTCAATCCTCGAATTGTAGACTTTCACAACATGAGGAATCAAAACAGTATATCGCATAGTTTAGTTGCTCAAAGGCCAAAACACAATGAGAGGAACACGACAATGTTGGCGTTTTAGTTGTCGACAATGTCGCATATAAAGCACAGTGAAGTACACCCAACTAGTCTGTTTGACAGTTATCACTTTTGGTGCGGCGAACAAATTTAGTTGGCGACTTGTCACTTCGTTGTCATTGAGGGCAGGCACACAGCCAGCGATACTTGTCAAGTAAAGGGTATTAGCTTTTATATCAAGTAATATTGACGAAGGTATATAGCACGCACACTATTCGATGTTACTTTCCATTTTCCACAGAATGCACAATGATACTTGAAGAGAATCAGACTTCTTCTGATTACTTTCAAGTCTTTTATATTACTTGAACTTTGCTGGATCATTGTTCACACGGTCAAGTATAAGGAAAAATGAGTCATTTCAAGTATCATGTCAAGTATCATGGATGTGTGGAGCCAAAGTATACATAATATCAGACAGCCAAGTTGCAAAAAACGTTAAACTCTTTTACCTTTGAGTCCAAACTGGTTTGGGACTGTCTTACTAATTTGAAGTAACTGGCCGAAACAAACAGGGTGACGCTGATTTTAGTACATGGACATAAAGGCATTAAGGACAACGAGATTACGGACCGCCTTGCAAAGGAGGAAGCCAAATCTCTGTGTATTGGCCCTGAGCATGGCTTTGGACACCCAAAACGTTACCTTTCAGCTCAGATCAGGCTTTGGTAGGACAGACACAAAAGCACACTGCGAAAATACCCCGGGCTGAAACAAGCGTAGAAATTTATAAAATATTCTCAACATAGGACAAAAGCATTCCTCATACTCAGCAGAAAGGAACTAAGGCTCATAACAGGTCTATTTACTGAGTACTGCCCACTTAGATACCATCTCAAAAAGATGGGTTAGGTCGATAATGAGACCAGTTGCTTCTGTATGGAAGACGATGAAACCGCTTAACATGTTCTGTATGACTTTGAAACTCTGTACCGCATAAGGCTAAGACATCTAGGAAAGGCATTCACACTGCCAGAGGATGTCGAAAAAATAGCCGCCAAGAACATCATAGGCTTTATTAGAGAGCTTAAGTTCGTATGTGCACCCTAGAGCATTTAAGGGTAATATCACAAAAGATCTTATAGGTCGCAGTGACTACATGAGAGGCGCCAGTCCTGTCTGCATCCCCCTATAAATAATAATAATAATAGAAAAAATTTTAGATAAACTTTTTTTTTTTAAGGCGATTGTTTTTCTCTTTTATTTAATAATTTGTATTAAATCGTAAAATTAAAAACAAAAAAATAAAAAAAAAATTCTAAAAATTCTTATGTTCCATTTGACCGATTCTAAAAATTTCTAGTTCGAGTCCACCACTGGACAAGATCAATAATAATATTGATAATAAATCATGGATCGTGTGTGGGCCGTCATTATTGTGTTAAGTAATATGGGACTATCGTATATTCAAATCATTGAAACATTGACAGCAACCAATTTACGGCGACATTGTGTTCAGCCTTAAAAAAAGTATTCGATTGGAGATTAGCTTTCCTTCACCGATCGTGACTGACTACGTACAATAATAAACTTCAAGATTTACTGTCAAGCATTACTTTTTTTCAAATTAAGAAGAAGATAGGCAAATGCGACAGTGAACTGTGTCGACTGTACGAAGAGGAAGATGAAACCTCGATGCACGTTATATGCGAGTGCCCAGCACTTGCAGGTCTGAGGATGCAAATCACTGGAAGAGAACTTATCTCTCAAGATAATGTCTGCAATGTAACTCCGAAAGCAATAATCGAGCTCGTTAGAAGACTCGATTTTGCCTAATCACTATAGGGGAAGGCACAATAGATCAACTATGGTTGCGGTGTCCGCAAGGTCCTGGAGGCCTAGTCGCCCCTACTCTTAACTTTAACAAATTAAAGAATCAGCTTTCGCTGCGTTGTGAAAAAGAACAGCAACCTTGGTATATTTCAGATGATCACCAAGAAGCTTGATGCATACTTATCTTGAAAATCCAAGAAAGAGTTCCCATCTCAACTACGGTACTGGTTACCATTGTAAGAAGAATACACTTCATATCTAACATCAAACAAAATGTATACAATTACTATTATTTATGGTTCTCCAGCCAGCAAGATTTTCATAAACTTTTGTGTAACTCAACTTTCGTGTAAGATCTAGTCGTAATATAAGTCCAACTATAGATTAAATATCTACGAAACGGAAAGAACTAACAAAATTGCCACTGACGAAATTTAACTCAATTTAGTAATACCAAAGTCATCAAAGACGTTGTTGACCCCTAAGAGTAGATCACAGAGATACAAATCACAATAAAAATAAAAATAAAATAATTGTTTCAATAAAAAACGAAAGAAAAACTTCTAATTTTATTTGCATGTGTTTTTTTTATCAATTAGCATCGCATCATATATCAATTAAGTCAAAAAACTTAATTTAACCTTCACTTGATTTACCTTTAAAATAACCGCTTTACGCTTATTACCGAACTTAGTTTATGCTTTGTACGTATTCAAAAAAATATAAAACATCTTTGAAAATATTCGCGGTAGAACGAATTGCGGTGGCCACTAATCAGCGAGTGCTATACAAATATGTATATATGAATGTCGCATTCACCTAACGATAGTAAGCTTTTGTGACTAACTGAAATGACAGATTTCACGCTAACTTAACGATTATGTAGAACATTTAATGAGAATACACAGGTAAAACTCAAAGACCGCCAAAATTGTGCAAATAGTTTGGGTAATTAGGATAGAATTATTTGACTTCAAGAAATATACCTAGGCATTCAATAGTTGAGCGGTAAGGTTTTTGGGTTAGTGTAGCTAAAATCATCGTTCATTTAAGTGAATCACACATTTTTTTTATATAATTTAATAAATATAATAGGAAGAATAATTGTCATCAGTTTAAACTCAAAACCATTTATAGTATCGTTTTTGTATCCTATAGATGTTTTCCCTCCAGAAATTTCTTCGTTCCTTTTAAAAGTTTTCTAATTTTATGATAACTGAGAGCGTGTTTGTTCCCTTTCTATGACGATGTATCACTACCATCCGAAACTTTTTGGTAGAACTTAAAAAAGGCAAACGTCTATGGTAAAACGAAGCCCAACCAGATGCTCTAAATAGAACCTTTCAAATTCCCCAAATAGTGCACATCAGAATACCACTACCTACAACAATCATCAATCGGGCCCACCAACTCGTCATACCTAGGACAACATGCTTATCTTACGCGGAGTAGTTCTGGATGAAGATTGGTTAGCGGTTTGCTCTGTGAAATTGGAAGATATTTATGCTGACAATATATCTTTCTACGTTTGTCTCACAAAACTGGCAACGACAATACTTCGTAGAAAAAACGGTTCACCCATGGATATTTTAATTTTGGGTCAGCCTCCTTTCTGTCTAAAGCTTTAAAAAATATGCTTACTCAAATAATGACCTTCGTCTATACTCATATCTAATTGTCAACAGAGCTTTTGGCCTTTTCACAGTTGCAAGTGCTGCAAGTAGTGCTAAAAATGACTACGGACATTAAAATTGCTATGGATTATAATGAACTGTGTATATTGCCATTACATGACTTTTCAAAAACTTCCTCTAGTGTGAATTATGACAAGCTCCTTCATCGCATTCCTGAATTATTCCAGATGAGGCTTAGTCATCTGCTCTCCATCCTCTCACCAGTGATGTTCCTCAGGGCTCCATGCTGTTGTTCTCTTGTTAAGGATGCTAATATATATTTATAGGAAGATGATACATATACAGCAGGATCTTAGTCGGCCAATATCTTACCTAGAAGATTGCTTTGATTTGCTTTTTTTTTCTCTTTGCACTCAACCCTAATATTAGTTTTATTGTTACTTTTGATTAATTAGTTCGTAGTAATTTTTTCTTTTTATTTTTTTCTCTCTTTTTCCTATTTAATCCGGCACACTACTGTACATCTTAAGATTGTAATGATCTTTGTACTGAAAATAAATTGCCATTATTATTATTATTATTAACGTATCATCTGATCCGCGCCAGAATATCAGTGTGGTGTCTGCGTAACGGTGTGTGCTGAATATATGGACATACTACCAGTAATGCTTAAAGGGCCATATTACCTTACATGAATAACATCAAGACTCTTGGAATCATTCTCACATGATGTGCTGTTTCTGTATCTCGGATTGCTCGAAATAAACTTTATTCCAGTCTTTGTAGATTGTATCAGTCTGCATCTATTATATCTACAAACACTCGATTAAAATTAGCAAAAAGCTTATTATTGTCTCCTTTTACTTACGAAAATTATATTTTTCTTAAGTTGGACGACCGTGTTCGGTTTATCTATGGTCTAGGACGATTTGACCATATTTTTTCTCTTACAAATTGTCTTCTTCAACAGTATTAGACCCATGTACCTCGGTTATAAAATCAAACAACCCTCTACACCAGGAACTGATACCCCTTATTGTCCTCAGCAATTCGCACATTTTTGCACTTCTCATGTTTTTCCAAACTCCCCAAGTATGTTAGAGAATTGCAAGTGTAGAGTTAAGAGGCTTTAATCGGAGAAAACGAATAATTCATTTCTGCCAAATTTTCCAGATCTCCGTATTTCAGAATCCAGACCCAAGAGAGACAATTTTCTGAATTTCAACTGGAATGCATAACATAGGGGAGCCCGTGGTTAAAAACTGACACTTTCCGGAAAAACTTTGATAATTACCATCTTGTGGATATATTCGCAATATATCTTTGCGTTTCAGTTATCTATAATCTGTTATCTTTCATCTACAAAAACCAGAAGTCATTATCGCAATTAGTTTGGGAGCATTTTCCAAATAAAATTACTTTCAATTAGCTGCATATATGTATAGATTGTGCTACTAAAAAGCCACCACGCTTTATATAGGACAAATTTTAACCGATTTTCAAAATTCTTGTTAATAATTTTATTGTGACTTTTTTATGACTTTTTGAGACTAATACGAAACTCGACGGCATCGGTTTACAGTGTAGTAAACCACCACCATTTATTAATATAGATAAATTAAAAAAAAATACAAAAAAACATTATTTCTAAGGGGTGGGGTTATTTATTTTATATTCCCCTATCTGTGTAGAGTATTGGTATGAAATTTCATCAAAATCGGATATAAATTGAATGTTAAAAGGTAATTCATACATATAAATTTCGAAAAAATACCCTCATTTCCCGAAGTCGGGTGTTTCTGAGGGAGGTAGGTGTACATATTATCCGACTTGAAAAGTTCCTTCTGCTAATTATTTCGTGATATTTTGAGTACATTTTCCCTCCCCTTCCGATTAATTTTGCGGAATTTAATGTTCCACCCCCAAAATTTCTATCTGAAAAATTAAATTTGAAATGTTGTTATACGATTTATCGATTAATCCAATTTTTTATTTTTTTATAGATGCGGCGTTATCAAGGGATTATCTGTACAAAATCTCAGGAAGATTCCATGTCATTTACCTATTTAAAAATAATTAAACCTATAAAAATTTTGCTTTCCCACTTTTTTGCCATCTGCCGGCACTCTTTCGAAACTCACGGAAATGGTACTTACAGAATCAGCAATCTACATATCTCTTCTGTGGTTGGCATTTTACCCGAATGAATTTTGGCGTTTTCCGTTCAAATTCTGTTGGAATTGGAACATTTTGTAATGGAGGGCCTAAAAAAATCCGGGCTACCCTACATTATGCAATATTTCGATTTCGCCTAGCCATCTGGAGTTCCCCAGGTGCGTCACTTTCATTTCTAGTCAAACCCTACATGTACTGTGAATTTGGACGAAATCGGTGATGACGACTAGGGACACTCTACTTGTTGGACCAACTCTATCTTTGTTACTTGCTTACTAATAGAAACTTAATCTTTAAAGCCTTAGATTTTAGCTCTTCAAGAAAATTAGAGATCCTGTTCAAGAAAATTACAGGCTGTCCCATTAAAACATATATTTTGCCCTAGTTTTCCTTCATAGACTTATTTACATTAACCGCACTCACCATACCTTTGCAATTGCATAAGATTCTTGTACAATATTTGTCCAATGCTCCTAGTTTATTCATATACTTTGCAATTGGAATTCTCCCCATGTGAACATACAACGCACAAAGTCAGTCCTCATCTTTAAGAGGCTTCTTTTTCAACCATTGTTAAAGCGGAACTATGCGTATACGTCCGATAAATTTCAGTATATTTTGACATGTGTTTGTCAGTATAGCAGTAAGTGCCACATGTTAGTATTAATATTTTACCCATTTTCTCTAATTCTTAGTTTTGTATGGAGTTGTTTTGAATTTGTCATTATTTTTCATTTTTATCATTATCACTATTTTTTGTATTTCTTTTTCCCTTGACATTTTCTTAGCAACATATCGTTGTTCGATCTGTAAGATCTTTCACATGGACAATTTCCCGACTTTCAGTTTTTGATACTGTTGGAAAAAAGCCCAAAGAAAAAATTTCGGTTTCCCGATGTAATAGAACCTCGTGAAATGCTAAAAATGAAACTTCATAATTGATATTACAAATACAATCTATGTAAAATTTAACCAGAACAAAAATATATCCTATGTACGATTTTAACATAACATAATGGAAATACATTTGTTTTATTATTTAAAAAGTATTTTATTGTGATTCCATTCTATTAGTACTGTTATAAAATCAAAAAAGGGACCCAATTGATACACGCCTATAAAACTGACCAGATGGTTTTTTTTTCACCTCTCCTGTGAAATTAGTATTTTTACACAAAAGAGCTCTTGAAGGTCCAACGACGATATCCCGATAACAACTTCTAGATGTAACGCACTGAAAACATCTCTGAATATTATTTTTATTGTTATTTTTATTTAGTATGAAATAACTTCCATATTTTTGCATTTGTATGTATTAAATGGTGTTTAGTTGGACATTTTTTCATGCACCCTACCATTGCAACCTCCAGAATCCGAGAATATATCAAACGATTATAACTAGAAAGTGTATTGAACGAGTTTTTTTTAAAAATAAGCTACTACATATACACAAATTATTATTTTTTTTTATAATTACACCTTTGGATAATCCAAGCATTTTGTTTTTAAGTAATAGGACACATTCATTCTACGTGAGCAGTAAATATGTTCTCTTTAGACTAAAGGCACTTTCACATTAAAAACAAGAACAGAAAATGTAAACCGGAAAACTCAATGTATTCCACTTTAAAACAAGATTTTTGTTCCAATTATTAATAAAATCCAGGGAAATAGGATAAACTAAGAAATTTTACTGAGAAAATAGCTATATTTATTTCAGATTTGGAAGAAAAAACACAGCTTTTATGTTTTATCGGCGGAAAAATCCGACCGATAAATTATAAAAATTGTGTTTTTCTATAAATCTAAGATAAATATACTATTTCATTAGTAAAGTTATTAGTTTATGCTATTTCCCATGATTTTATTAATAATTGGAACAAAAAATGTTGTTTTAAAGTTGAATAAATTGAGTTTTTTCGGTTTACATTTTTTCGATACTTGTGTTTGATGTGAAAGTGCCTTAAGAGGGGTGAATTTTCATTGAAAAATTCATTGATTAAAGGACACTAGACATTTTTATAGAAAATGGACTTTATTCATATTATTGAGTTATACACAGAATGTCCTCCATACTTACTAAATTTCAAATTTAATCATTTCAAAGATATGAAGGCAGAAACAAATCCAAGCAAGCCTCAGGCCTGGCCTCTCTCAGACTTCCTCGCAACTCGCCTCAAGGCTAGCCTCAGAGAAATGAAAGCAAAATGATTCCACCGGGCTCTGTGCTGTGCCTTGCGGCTAGGCCTCGAGTCGAGGTAGGCTCGAGGCCTGGATGTGTTTCTACCATGAAGATATTGGATTAATTCCATTCCACAATTTTTCGGAATAAGCATTTTCTTAACACTAAAATGCTCATTAGTGTCATAGACCCAAATTTCAATTTAGAAAAAAAAAGTATGATTTGAGACATTCTTCCATATATGGGTTTTTTTTTTTTAATGTGTATGTAGAAAGCAGATCATATTTTACCTTTCAGTGGGATCACTCATGCACTTTTGACATAAAGTATATTAAAGCTTGCCTATTATTTTAGCAAGCGAACCATACATGTTCTGGACCTGTTATTTAATGTTAATAACCTCTTCAGAAAATTTAATGCATACGCATGTCACCTAAAAATGAAATATCCCAGACAAATCAGCTTTATGTATTATTTAATTCGTAAATAATAGAAGTATATGTTTTTGAATATAATTAGTTCGTTCGTTCGTTTATTTTATTTCTCCCCACAACGAAAATCATTATCTCGCGCGAGCTTTTATATATAATTGATATTAATTGACAAAATTAAGTGCATGCTCACCAACTAAAAAAAGCCCCCACTACATCTAAAAAGAATCTATAAACTCGCGAAAAGAACAGAGTTATTTGCTGGGCTTCTGGATCTTATTTTGAACATCAGATCATCGGCGCAACACTATAAGTTCACTTACATAACTTCTACTACGGCTACCTTGACAGTCGCAGCTTACCTTACATAAACTTAAATTCAATTTTCCTACAACATTGGCTTCAAAGTAATTGTTTTGGTTGGTTAACTCCATTCACCTAAGCCTGGAGTCATACATATTGTGTATAACATCTTGAAGAAGGCTGCGCAGGCGTAGGGGAAATGTCTACCGGAAATATGCTCTTAAAGGTATAGAAATGACGTCGAAGCAAGCAAGAAGAAAATTAGGTCTACCTGCGGCCTTGAATTGTCTTCAGCTGCTAGACAGCTGCTGCTGTAGTGATCTTATAATTTTCCAGGCCTCTACTAATTTACTGTCACTTTGTATAACTGACTAAATAGTTATGGCCAATTTCCACTTTAGTGACTAACTACTGAGACAAGCGACCACTTTAATGCCATTTGACAACCATTTGACAATTTTAGCAAGTAAATTATTTGCGGTTGTGTATATCGCGTGTAATTGAGTTGTGAATAATTTTTATGAAATCAGTGGTTTTCGTTGAGCTAATTAAAATGCATTGATGATTTCCTTGGTTGATTCACGCTTGAGGTTTGTGATGATGGGGTGACCTTAATATCTACCGATTCAAGTTCAGGGTTGCATACTCTAATCCGATAAGCGGGATTTACTTTTATTATGCTGGTGGAAATTTAATAATGCATTCTTCTATGAGAGATTAATTACTGGCATAATTTTGAATATGCCGCTCTCTTTTTGAAGTACCCTTTGTATTCGGATCATTCAGTTCACGTTCTTAATTTTTTTGTTTTTTGTTTTTTTTGCAATTACAATATTTTGAATATTTTGTTCTCCGGTCAACAGTCGAGAAATGTGTGGAGTTACACAAATCACTTTAACTGCACTAAGTGTGACCAAAACACCTGTTCGCGCCAAGTGGTTTTTGAGTCCACAAACTCGAGGAAAATGTTAGAATCCAAAACTTTATCATTTTAATAATAATTAAAAAAGAATCTTCAAGACACATATGAATAGCACTCATAAGGTTAGAAGGTCAATTGCTGCTAAACGATGGTCACGTCCTCTGCTTTGAAGGCGCTCGAGAATTTCTCCATTTGATTTGATAGTTCTGCTAACTTTTTGTTATTCTGCTTGTATACTTTCAACTGAAAAAAATTAATTAAAAAATGTAATAACAATTATTATTTATTGTTACTTTTCAACGTTTGTTCCTACGACAAAAATGTAAAATATAAATATGACATATGACAAGAGGTACTAGTAGTCATCTAGTCACACAAAACATGACAGCGAAATTTTAGTAATAGGGTTCCCGTTGTTACGCATTGTGTACGGAAGCTTAAAAAGTGTGTTTATAAATTTAATTAGTCTTCTTCATATTTATATTTTTAAATTTTTGTCGTAGGATCAACCGTTGATAAATTATTTAAAAACTAATTTATTTTTTTGGTACCTTTAATCCAAGATGGTGGACCGCGAGGACCCCCCCCCCCCCTTCCAAAGGTGAAACATTGAATTTTTCATAGGGGCTCGTAACTAAATAACTTATATAAAAATCACAACTACCCCACCTTTTGTAGGGCAAACGCCTTATTTAGATCTCTATTGATTGGACTATTATATGTAATTAATATTTTCATTTGAATTTTCCAAAGAATTTGAGTTTTCACTCCAACCTAAGAAAATCGTGTTTAATATCCTTATTTGAGAGTAGTCTTCAAATATTCAGATTCTCTTGTTGGATTTTCTCGTGGAGTTAAATATTTTCTTAATTTACGCTTTGGGTTACAGACAACCGAATTCATTCCTTTTTGTTCTGCGCAAAAATGAAGAGCAGTAGGAAATATTGATAATTTTACTTCCTGCGTTTAGATTAGGTTATATTTTCCAGATGTACTGAGGAGATGAGTGGACCAGATAAATGTTAATTTAACTTCGTGAATTTGTATCGTAGATATTCTAGTGAAGAGGTCACCATTCGTGCAGTTCCCTGTCCGTTTATATCATCATTTTCTTAAATTTAAGTAATTTTCAATTCATAAAAGCTTGATGAAATTAGAACGCTATTTCATCTTTCATGTATCAGAATTAAATATTTCGGCCAACGGATAATATCGTTGGTATACCTCTACGGTATCATGATATGGGCAAAGTATAATATTTGCTATCAGGAACAAACCGGGGTCATACATATGATTTGTGCCTTAATCGAAGTTTTTAAAAAATAGCCAGCTTTGTATGACCCCTAAGTAGAAGTTAATTCTGGTGTTTATTAATTTGCAAAAAATTTTCTATGATGTGCGATCACATCCACATAACAGGTAAAAAGTATAAGTATACTATCGACGGTTTCCTTTATATGTGCTCTTCTAGTTTCAGGTCATAATGTCCACATTAACTCTGGGAGGACTTTAATTTGTAACAAACTATATCCTATGCTTTTGCATGTAAAGAAATATTTATTTATTTATTACTGTTTTGGTGGAGGTGGCTACGAATTCACAAAAAGTAACAAAATAATAATATGCATTCATGAAAATCATCAGTACACAAGATCTACAATCTTATACTAGTACTTCTACCTTATTATTGGACTTTTTAGAAGAACGTAGATATTGTATATATGAGAACAAATAGCTAGGCGTTTTTGACTTTATCAGATTATATAGAAAAATCTATAAGTTGAATTCAAGGTATTTGAATATAGAGAGCCCGAGCAAACGATAACTGAGAGGAGAGTCGTGGTCAAATCCCAGAAGGCCATAGATAAATCTAATGCAATCATTGTATGTGACATAAGATTACGGGAGCATGTACTGTCCAATTTTGGATATATTTCGTTTCCGAATATAAAATGAGGTATCAGAAGAGTTTTCACTAGTTTTGACCGTATCTCTCTAGACATAATCGAGGCGGGTAGACACAGTTGCCTAGTCCTTCATAGATCTCACCAAGGATTGAGCTAACATAATCACAGCATATCAGTGATGAATTTATGGCTATTCTTAGATTTTTAACAGAGCCAACCAAAGATAGAGGAGAGTTGTTTAGTACAATATCAGGGAATTCAGTAATACACAGGTTGGTGTTTTTTATATTAATGTAGTGAGATTTATTTGGATAGAGAGTCAGATGGTTTGATTGCGCCCATTGATGTATTTAAAAATTATTATTTACTCGAGCAAAGTAATCCTCGATTGGTCTGCTGAAGTATATCTGCACGTTATCAGAATACAAATGAATATCAACATCCTCCACAGTTTCAGGCAGATCATTTATGAAGAAACTAAAAAGGGACCCAATATTGAACCCTGCGAAATGCTACAAGACAGTGGAAGGAGGCCTGAAAAATTATCGTTTACCTTCAATTGTTGATATCTCTCTGGCAAGAAACTTTGAATTAACTGAACAGCAGTAGAGGAGAACACAAAGTGGGTAGATAATTTCTGTAGAAGCATCAGGCGATTGACGCAGTGGAAGGCCCTGGAAAAGTCCAGAATAGCCAGGATACTGATGAAACTGTCATCGAAAGCAGAGCAGCTCGTAAATTGTTAGTAACTTTTAACAAAGCTGTGGAACAGCTATGTATTGTGCGGAACCTCGATTTTCATTTGGTTAAAAGTGCATTATCCTGTAAAAATTTAGACATTTGGGTGTACATTAGCCTTCCCAGAAATTTGGAGAGAAAGGACAGAATACTTATCGGGGGAAGCGGAAGTCATTCATATCGGTAGGTGAAAGTTTTTTCGGTAGTGCCAGCACAGTTGCAATTTTCCATTTATTAGGGAAAATAGAACGAGTTAAACAAGAATTAACCAGAAAAACCAAATGATCAATAATCAAAGGGAAAATAGCTTTAAGAAAACGAAGGTGAACTTCGTCGGGACCCACTGCACATAGTATATATAGTAGTATATATATATATATGGATCAGTGATCTGGCTAATAAATTTAGGGCAGCAAGGTATTAAATAAGTTTTGTTTCCGAACATATAGTATAATAGAAAAACATAACTTAAAATTATTTTTCTACTTCGTTTTTAACTCCTCTGAGAGATAAGCTCTAAGGTTATATTACCAAAACTTTTTATTATGTTTACTCGCTTCCTGGATTATAACTTCACTTTTCTGTTAACATTTTCCATTAACTTTTGCAAAAACTCTAACAATACTTTTTTACTCTGAGAATTCCTTAAAATATTGAAATTTTGTAAGAAGTTGCACATTTAAATTCTGTACCCAAAATATGTTTAATGAGAGCTGAATATCTTTCTATGATCTTAGTTGTGGTATGTTAGGAGGATTGTCACGTTTTGGCACAACATTCACACTACAATGCAAGATCAACTTATAACAGTGTCCTAATGGTGATCAAATCCCTTTCTGCCAGGCACCATCCTCCTACTCTAGGCTAGGGTTAATTTTTTAACCCTAGATGAAATCTATAGGGTATACTAACTTTGTCATTCCGTTTGTTACGCACAGAAATAATGAAGGTAGAGCAAAATGGATTGGACACCCTTGCGTAACGTTAAAAGTTATTTTGATTTTTACATATCTGTCTGTCCGTCCGTCCTCACGATAACTCGAAAACGCGTTTACTTGGAGAGCTGAAATTTGCAGGCGGGGGGTTTTTAGAAAAAAACAAATTTATGTTCAAATATGGGATAAATCGGGTTACTCCTTCGTAGGGTTGTCATACAAAAATTTCGTTTTTTGCTTTACATTTGAACAGTGCCTGACAACGTGTCGACGTAGAGAGCTAAAATTTTGCACACAGATTTTCTCAAAGAAATGGAAATGTGAGTTCAAAAATATTACGATTCGAGCCCCTCCTTGGTAGGGCTGCCATACAAAAATTTCATTTTTCATATATATTTGAACACTGCTTGAGATCACGTCGATGTACAAAACTGAAATTTTGTACACTGTGCTTTCCTAGTAATAACAAGTAAAGCTACAATAATCGACTAAATCGGAAAACCCCTTGTTGTCATATAAAAATTTTAGTTTTTTACGTAGACTGTAAAAATGATTAATTTTTATTGTACTGAAAAGTTCTTCATAATATGAAATCCTATGAAATTGGTTATAATCATTTTTTTTTCCGACGAACCGTTCTAGTAATATATGCGAAAAACCAGTTCAAAAATCAATTTTTCACAGATGGGTGACCATACGAAATTACACACGGGCATACATCTAGGAGGGTATCATAAGAATTGGTGTTAGACCAATTCTAGCTTTTTTACTTGTTGTTTTCTATCTTAAGTAAGACTAATCATTATTATGAGCACTGAATTTCCTATCAGCATTTTATCGTGCCGACAGTGAGTACCTACTTCTTTACAGGCATTTATTATACCCATCTACCCTTGGCTTATTATGTAGGGAAAGAAATAATTTATGATGGTGCCCTCCAGCTACAAATTTTATCACTCAAGGTGACGAAAAGACATCCGCCCTTATACCAGAGGGATTTGCCCCTTTATTCATGACTGCTAATTCAATACTTACATTTCAAAGCTCTAATGGGCTTATATAGCGAATATTTCCTTTCCTATAACAAGCTAATGGTGAACTTTATCCTCATTAAAACATCGACCGTCACCAACAACCAGACCACCGCCAAATATTAATCAACTTTTATTTACTTACGCGCCAAAATAACTTTGAAAATTATTTTATTACGCTTAACTCAAAATAAACGGCTGCCAACGGCTACCATTGTAACTGCGGCAGGTTAACTTGAACTTGAAAGGTGTGGAAAGAATTCGTGGGACAGACATACTTCAACCATGTTTCCAAGTCGATTTCTGGAAAGTAAATTTACCTCTTACCTCATCTGATTTTCTGCTGCTGCTGCTTACGGCTATCAAAATTAATAAAGTGCTCCTAATTTACGGCTCAATCAAGCACCCCAAAAGGTTAGTAAAGTAGCTTACCATCGAAGGCCATCAAGTGGGCCTATAAAAAGGTCCGTTTCTGGCAAATCTTTAAGCTTCACCCTCCAAGTTAAACAAAATCCAAATTAAGGTGTTCGATTCGAATAAAAACACAAAGTCAAGTTGCAAAATATTTGTTTACATGCGGAACAAAACCCTCCCGGAATTAGTTTTTTTTTCCTCGCCTCCCAAAATGGGAGTGGAGTATTTATTGAGTATCAACATCGAAGGAAAGGTATGGTAAGAGTGAAACATGTGCAACGTTCAGAGGAATGGTCCGTCAAGTTGGATTACATCCAGTGTCACTCAGTTACGTATATAGGTATGTCAATTGTCGACTGATTTCATCTCATGTTTACCAAATGAGGCATGACGATGCTTTTGATAGTGGGAAGGTGGGAACCAAAGCTTTGGTAGTGGGAAGGTGGAAACCGAAGCTTTGAATTTTGAAAAGCCTAAAATTGCAAAGAGCTGCATGTGCGGGGATACAATGCTCAGCTTGGTGTGGGAGTTTCAGTATAGGACGGAAAGTAATTTCATCTAAGTCAAGAGTAAATGTTTGTAGATACTCTCCGCTAGCATTAGACTTACATAGTGTCTTAGCATATAGATGCGATTTACTGTTCGAAACTGGAATGACATACAAACTGAATTCAATTTAATTGGAACGCTCTGGGTTAGTCAGGGAATGAGATTTAAAAATGGTTTTTCTACTTTTAGAATCGAATTTCACTGGCTCGATAGCTTTGAATAGAGCAATTTTTACTCAACTGAAAAAAAAATCGCAACATCGAGATGATACCATGTAAAAAAAGGACATGTGTAAAGAGTTAAATTCCCTTAGTCTGCAAAAATACGCTGTACATAGTATAGTAACGACAATGTCACCAATGTCCACCGACAATATTAACTGCTAAATGAGTAACTGCAGGAATCTCGACAACGTCATCAACGGAAATAGAAATTTCGGCAACTAAAATAAACACAAGAATATGTTGCCAAGTTTTAAAAATCAAAACAGTACTAGCAAATCAAACAAACTCAAATTCACTTTTAGTGAAGCTATTGTATAAAACGTACTGTTCCTGTTTTACTGCAAGGATTTCACCATATATCCTATTGCAGCCGTTCATAGACGGAATTCTAAAATATATTTCTAATAATCTGGAGATGACCTTCAATTTTACAAAGAATGATATCATAGAATGAAGCATAGTCACATTTCTCGCAAGAGAACTTTTTATCTACGTGTGGAAAAATTAATTTTTGACAATGAAGTTTTTGATTCGAGTTACAGGTATTCCGTTGGTGGTCTATGTTTCTCCTAATTGCAACTGCAAAATTTCTGGTGATGTCATTACCTACACAAAATTTCCACATCAATATTGTTTAAATAAAGTTTGCCACTTTAATAAAGGTGTTTTTAACAGGTATCTCATAATGTGTATAGATAGTTTTTCCCACATTATAAACTTGGAGTTACTATCATTTCTTGCGATCTAATCAGATTTTTTATTGTGACTATATACTTACTTATTAACCCTTTCAATCTTCGAGAGATATACCAAAACTATATAGAAATGGTAGCTGTCCGTTTGGCAATGTTTCGTATGACAAGTTGCAACTCAGTCCATCACCTCTTTGCTGATGTAGATTCAGTTAACATGGCTCTCCCAAAAATGACTATAGACCCCTCTATACGAAGTGCACTTAAAGGTTCGATTCTAGGATGTGCTTTCCGATATGATGTTTCTTTATCGAAGGGTCTGACGTTTGATCTTACCTTAACCCGATCCTCTCAAAAAACTTTTGTACAAGATTTGGCAAATACACTCTAACTATTAAAACTGTGTGTAAAATAAGTTGAGTGAATTTCTTCCACTGGTAGCTATACAGAATCCTACTCATTTTATATTGCAACACATCCAGTTGCCTTTAGAAAAAAGGACACGGCAAATTTATGGTTTTCACAACAAATTAATGACAAAATATGAGATCGGTTCGAAATAAATCAGGCAAAGTTGCAGTGGTAACTTTACGCACATATGAAATGGAGTTATCCGGGATTTCTATAATAATTGCAACCCTTCAGGTTTTGACACGAAAATCGATGTCGTCTAATACATTTACTGCCAGTGTATATTCGTTAAGGTGAGCTTAGTGATCTATAATTGTAAAAAAATTGCTTACCAAGAATTTAAATCAATTGGTGACTGTAGTCCGGAATTATCTAAAACAAAGAGAAAATTACCGACATAACAGGAAATCTGACAACAACAAAAAGTTAATTGACCTACAGAAACGTCACGTATTTCGGGAAACTAGGAAAGGAATCGTACTTCGATACAAAAACAAAGAAATTTGAATCTTCTCATATTTGTATAAATCTAAAATTATTTTCAGTCGAAAATTGATACAGTTTTATAAAATGGTGCCCTGAAAAAAACCCTTTCGAAACTTTAGAAAAGCAAATCGTCTCACACAGAGGGATCTACGTAATATTAAAAAAGGAAAAAAAAATTTACACGTAGACTTATGAAATAAGTAAAATGTTAAATTCGCTGCTGTTTTTAATCGTTTCTGAATTATGTTTCTGCTAAACTAAAAGCTACACCTGACTCTCGATTTACACGGTGGATTCGTTCTCCAAAAGTACCGCGCAAACTGAAATGGTGCAATTAAATTCATGTTATATATTGAAAAAGTATACGTCTAAAGTAAAACAATGATAAATATTTAATTTTAATTACATATATTATAAGTATGTAGTTTTTCATAAATTCAGGCGAACATACATATTAAATCCAAAATAAACAAACAATTAATTAGTATGTATTACATAGGAATCTGCTGTGCCGTCGGCCTCTCTTGCCGTCGTAATTGAATTAGTTCAATAAAGTTAGAGGTTAGCCACTCTTTTGAAAAAGGTTTCCTTTTTAAATAATCTATCTTTGCTGTTTTATCGATATAGAAGGTGCATTTAACAATGTCCTTCACATAAGTTTACTGAAACACTAACAAAATATGGAGTGAACCAGTCCCTAAAACACTGAATCGCACACATTTGCCGAACTGGGCTGTGTAAGCAGAGTAAAAAGAGTCCAGAGAGTCATGCTCAAGGCGATATTTTATCACCTTTGTTGTGGGTACCCATTATGGATGATCTCTAGCACTCTATCACTCATCCGGATGGGGTGCAAAACAGTATGTTACGCCGACGAAATCGTCATCTTGGTCACCGGTAGCTACGACTCTGAACTCTGCGGACTGGTGCAGAATGCTATCCGAACGGACTGGACTACGGGTGTCGGACTTTGCATTAATCCATTGAAAACAGATTTATGCCTCCTTACTAAAAAAAGAAACACTCCCAGATTGAATCTGCCCTCTACCGACTCTACACGTTTGGAACTGAAGGACAGAGTAAAATATCTAGGTATGATTTTAGATAGAAAACTAAGCTGGAAACCACACCTTGAGGACAAAGCGAATAAGGTTCTTCGGGGTTTCCCGATATGCCGCAGAAAAAGTGCAACTTAAACCACGGATGATCCTTTAGATCTACACTAGCGTTATCCGACCTATGCTAACCTATGGTTCTGTGGTGTGGTGGAAGGCAATGGAACTCACCAGTCATAGCAAGATATTGGAAAATATTCAAAGATTGTTTCTCCTTAGTGTAAGGGTGCTCTCAAGCCAACCAGCTCGGGGGCTCTTGAGGTTCATATACAAGTCAAGAAGAGGGCGTCATTCATTGCGCTGAGGCTGCATCTTCAGCATAATCTCGAGGAGGTGATCGCGGTCCCTGTATTTCAGAGGTACGATAGGCTGCACAAATTCAAAGGTGGATTCATGTGGAGCTCTTGTACCCGTGTGAATCCAGCTCCGGAGCAGGAGCTTATATGTTTATTGTTGTAATAGTTACATATCAAAAACGTTTTAATGATTGGACGTTGTTCAGAAATAAAATAAAGTATAAAGGATGTAGTAAAGTAGGGACCGAAAATAACTGATATTTTGACATTTTTAAACAAAAATAGCTGAGATAAATTATGATCGTGGAATTTAGTGGAATATACCAAAAGATGTCTCGTGAAACCTGTTTCGATTCCTGTAAAGCTTTTGAAAACTTAGCCTTTTTTTAAAAAAAAAGCTAAAAAAAACTAAGCTAGAAAGACTTATTATTTTATCTACCAAAAATAAAAAGCCAGCTTGGCTTTATATTTTTTCGAACTGGAAGTAACAGGTTTTGATGCCGGAAGTACAAAAATTCAAGCTGGCTGCTTACTTTCAGCTGAAACAAATTACATCTACATAGATGTGCAAAACCTCACAAAAACGCGGTCCAACTAAAACGAGCTAATGGCTCTCTAATAGAAAGCTCTACACATTCTCTCTCTCTCTCTTGCTGTATTATGCCACATAAATTCTTCGCAATGATAGCTTTTTTTGGTTGAATAAAAAGTTAAAGAGCTTTCAAAAAGTGTTCCAGGTTTATATGGAGTTTTGCACATCTAGTTGTACGTTATCACAGCTTTCAGGGACCGAACCAGTTATGAATTTTTACGAAAAAAGCTTAAATTACTTGTTATTCCTTGTCGGTAATAGTTTTGAAGCTAGAAAAGCAAGCGCAACGGATTGATACTTTTATTCGGTAAAAATACAAAAATCGAGTCCAGCTTTTTATTTTTTTTAGCCAAACTGGCTTTTTCTTTTTACCAGAAAAAATAATAAGCCTTTCCAGCTTATTTTTTTTTTTCGCTTCAAACTATTATCGGTCTGGAATAACAAGTAAAGTAGACTTTTTGGTAAAAAGTAATAACTGGATCGGTCTGTGTTAAAGACAGTACAGTTCAAAAACACATTTATATACTCCTGCCAATGATACAAAGAAAACAAGGTATGGCCGATTCGAGAGGAATTTTTTGTGTTGCTACGTCATGAGGTGATAATGTCATTTCCAGTGAATTTGTTTTGAGTTTTGCATATTTTATTGACTGAAATAGGGTTTTGAATATATTAAAATATTTCACAAAACATTAATTGCTTCGTTTAAATCACTTCGGGAAAAGTAATAATATGCTAGTAGGAATTCAAGGAAATTTCCAAATAGAAAATTTTGTTCACTTTGATAAGGACGATTAAAATTGAGACGAACAAATTTGTGACAATTGTCCCCAAAGGAGGCAAGCAACCAATTGACAGCTTTTTCGGCCATACCTTGTTAATATTTGTATCAAGCTGCTGCCCTTAAAATTAATACTTTTTTTTTAGTTGAATGAATTCTTTTAAGCAGACGTCCGGTTTGCTCAAAATATATAAAATTCATCTGTATCTTTTCACTGATCCAAACATAATTTAAAAAAGAAAGTACTTTTTCAGTGGGAGAAAGGATTTAATCCTGACAAAAGAGAAATGAGCAAAATCCTGCAATTTTTGAAAGATTTTTTATAAGAATTTGTTTTGAATTTATCAATCATAAAGATTTGTCTCCATCTTTTATCGGCTGTTTTGAATTTCCCGTTTTCCAACTCATTAATTTCCATTTTTTTTTTTTATATATATCAATTTCCGGCTATTTTTTACTTCAAAAGGATAAAATTCTAAGAAAAGGAATAAATCATACTCCTTACTCCATTGATGTTAATAATCAATAAATGTTTTATAGATTTTACGGAAATGCCTTTTAAACTCATTCAATTCGATATTCGTAACAGAAATTATCCTTTCAACATTCGAGAGTAAAAATAGCTATTAAGGTTACCCAAAGGGTAACAACGGGAACCCTATTACTAAGACTTCGCTGTCCGTCCGTCCGTCACCAGGTTGTATCTCATGAACCGTAATAGGTAGACAGTTGAAATTTTCACCGACTGTGTATTTCTATTGGCGATATAACAACAAATAATAAAAATAAAATTAAAAATTAAAGGGAGCCCCCATACAAGAAACGAGATATTTTTTCGGCATTTTTTTCCTCGTTTTATTCTCATTCATTATTTTTATCATAAGTAGGCATTTTTTTTACTTTCTTTCTACTAAAACATTTCTGACATTTTTCAATATACATACATACATATGTATGTGTGTAAGAAAAGTTCGTTGCCATCAACATTATTATTTTTAGTCCAAAATAAAATGTAAGGGATCACGAAAAAGGTGAATATGCAGAACGAGTGTTTATTAAAACATTTATGTCGATTTGATGGGACTTCAGTGCAACAGCAGTGTTGCACTCTCTCTAGCAGTGCAGCACTGAAAATGTTCGATGGGACGACTTTTATAGCAGAAGTGCAACTCTAGGTTTGCACTGAACTTCACCTACTTTGAGTGGGATATTTCCTCGGTGTTACAAATACATATTGAAGTTGAATTGTCATCTGTTCTGTCAAAGTGTCCTGTCGCGATTATTTGTGAAATTTTTAAGTTAAATGAATTAAAAAATTTTATTTTGTAATTTTCATAAAGTTTAAAAAGGAACTTCTATCTAATCTATATATCAATATAGCACATTTTGGCAGTGCCGTGCATATAATACGTGCGTGCACACATCCAGTTCTCCACTACCAGAAAAAGTGCAACAATGTCCCATCGAAATCGATATAAATCGCTCGTGAAAGCTATTGAAAAAATTGCGCACGTCACTTTATGACAGACATTTTCAAAGTCCTTGGGAAAAATGAGTCAGGATACCTTCTATTACCGGTCAAACCCTTCAGTTTAAAAGGTGCTGTCACGGAATTCGGAAGTATTCTCATCATGAAATTTTGAAAAAAGTTGATACTGTGCTCTATTATACAAAAAAACGCATTGAAATTATAATGGATTTAAGAAAACTATGAAACTATGAAAGCTGGACAGACAGACGGACGGATGTACGGACGGTATCAGTATTGACTTTAAAATGCAATCTTCACACAAGCTGGTAGTACAGCTCATAAAAATGTGCACGTCATCCGCATACATATGTATATTAGCATAATAGCAGCACTAGAATAGAACTTCGAAGGATTCCACATGTTAAATTTATTGTATTAGAAAAGAAAATAATAATTTTCAGGTGCTGTGTTCGTCTAGATAAATAACCAGTTTATAACTGAAAATGAGGATGTCGTGAAATGAATATTTAAATCTATTTTCTGCAATGATTTATTGTAATGGATACTGTCAAAACTTTATAAAAAGACCAATAGTACTAGGATTTCCATGTTATTCTTAATTTGTTGCCACACCTGAAATTAAAGAATATGCATTAAAATCAGTATGTATAAAGGTGAATGATAAACACCCAGCTGTACCTGGGAAAAGTGACATGTCTGACGATCCCACGCTGAAATCTGTAAAAAAGAAAGCAGGATATTAATAAATACACATTAATTCAAAACATACAAACAATTGACCAATAATTTATTTTGCAACACAATTTTTTTACATAATATTTACATGTAATCATGTTTCCAATCTCAGGTAAAAATCTTGAATTAAAGTACCTGTTGATAGCTGCCATGGAGAAAATTATTACCTGTAGAACAAGCACATTAAAGCAATTTATTACTTTGCACTCACTCTAAGCTCACTAAAGGTATCATTGGTGTAGCGGCTCAGACCTTAAGCAAAGTTTAATATACATACATACATACATATGCATAAATAATAATTGCCTAAAAGAAGAGCTTACTCAACGTCTCTTACCTAGTGATAAGAGAAGAGAGCATATCATCATTCCCGATTATTACGACAACATATAACCGAATTAGTTTTAGCCCAGTAGCAAAGTTTACCTAATAATAAGTTAAGAAGCTGGTGAGATATCCGAGTGTTTTACATTTAAAATGCACACGGCAAGAAAAGGAAGAAAGAAAGAAAAAAAATTGAAAAAAAATAGAACTCTCTTTAAAAATTATATGAATAAAGATAAAAAATGTGAAAGCGCAAGTTGCATGCACCGAAACAGAATGGCAAATGTTTCATTTTTGTAAATAAATGAGAAGGGGCGGAGTTTTCACGTTTTACTCTCATAAAATGCTCCCGCGCTTTTGTGAAACCCGGTTTTCATGAAATATTGATAATGTTAGGACACATGTTGTTGTTGTAAAAGGTCTAAAAGGACACATGTTGTTGCTGTAATCCTATGATATTTGAACAGCACGTGTTTCTGTTTACATTCGTTTTGCTATGAAGAGATTAAGTGGGAGAACTCATGCTGGATTCTCTGATATTTTCGGGAAAAATGAGAATTTCATTTGAGAGGAATTTTACATCTCCTTTCAGCATCTGGGCCAAAGCGAAATTTATCTTTTTCTTAAAAATGGGAAGTAGTGTGGCCCAAAGCACATTATTATGAAGAGGTTGAAAGGATTTTGAGGGATTTAATAAGATTTTGTTGTTCGGGTAATCCTACGTTCTCTCGATTTTTGTTTTTACCTCGTTGTCTCAGTTGCACTATAATAGTGCATAGACAAGGTCTTTTCCCCCATTCATGCAAAAGACGAAAGTATATGAAATTACTTGTTTCATTCTAAAAACACCAGAAATTTGCCCATTTCGCTCTACAGCTTCTTAACTTATTATTAGGTTAACCTTGCCAGTAGATCTAGAATTTAAGTTAGTCCGTAACCAGTGTTCGAGTTGACAGCAATAAAGTTTAAGTTGAACCGGCGTGTTGGTTTTATTTAAGAAAACCTTATTAGCATTTACCTCACAACCAACAATTGGATTCAGTAAATTGCTAATAGTAGCAAAATATTGGCAAATTCAATATAAAACAAGGAAAAATCCCTGTGCAACTATAACCAAGAATTCTCAATTTATGAGAAATTGAGCATTTTTGTGACAATAAAAACATAGAAAACACAATAGAACAATACCAAAATCATTTTAGAATAATACTCACCTGAAATTATACCTGAAATCATACGAATTCGCGACGTAAACAACCCAAACGAAATACAAGAAGACCGCGAACTGACATTCCTACAATTTCTGTCAACAGATTACATATGAAATTGGGGTGTTTTTTCTCGAGGAACACAAAGGTGGTAGTAAAAACGACGAAAACATTCCCATTCAAGGATATTTGACAAAATATATTTTATCGTATATCAAATAAGTGGGAAAGAAAAAAATGGAAAGAAAGAGACTAGTAGCAATCAAGATCGATAGCGGAAAAAGATCATAACTACCACCAGATCAGTTTGCTTAACTCATATTAAAACAAATTTCCGCAATATCAACATTAAAGAAAATTTAATTTGAAACTGTAAATTAAACAGCAGAGATGGCCTCTTGTAAATGTCATTGTAAATTTACGAAGTTCAATCTGCAGGCTGTTGAATTTGACAAAAAACCCACAAAAAGGTACCTTCAAGATGGCGGAGCGGATTATAAAAGAGTGCTGCTCTGAACATCGCCCTCTTTGAGTTTTGGATCGTGATAGAAGCAACAAGTATGTAACAAGTGTAATCAGCCACTTTCCCGATCATCATCAAACAGCTCACATTGAATCGCTGCTTACAAAGGACATTGCGAGTTCATATGTGACTGCAGGATAGCTTAAAAAAATGCAATTGTTTTTTCTAGCTGCATTTAAAGCAATTCGTTTGTATTGAATCTCTACATACCTTGCAAGGTGGATTGCGATTCTACAAGCGACTGCCTCATAAATTCACCGGGATCTTCAACAACTGCGATCTTTTTTCTTGAGAGAATTAATATAAGGCGCAAGTTGAAATAAAAGTAACTCCGTTTAATTCGTAGATTTGTAGTTGTATTGAATTCTTGTAGTAATTTACTAGTAATCGTAGTTAGTTTTTTTGCACTATACTTTGGACTCAAGCTATAAAACAAAAGTGAAGTAACCACTTCCATTTTTTTTTACCTTAATACCACTACACACACACACCACACCATTGGACTTTACAGACCACATCAAATTAGTCTCTTTGGTTGATTAGATATTCTGGGAGGTGGTTGAACACTCAATAAGCGTTTCACGAACATCGGTGTGAAAATCTCAGTGAAATTTCTTCACAGCTGTGCTTGCGACGAAAGCCAGATTGGCAAGCAGACAACAGTATATTTCCTCAACGGCTCAAAGATCGGAGTGGTATTAGCTTCTCCTTAATAGAGTAATATATCCGAAATCAGGCATGTTACTTGAAGAGTTATTTTTAGCATCTGTCCTTTCCACTTTTCTGGACAATATGCCTGAACAAGAAGTAATATAGCAGGCAAGAAATAAATATAATAGGTATATCTTCATGAAAATTACTTAAAATTTTTCAAAATACAGCTTTTTACTATTTGAACATAAAATCGTTTTATAGAAAATCGATTAATGGATAAAGAAGGAATAAATTAAGAATGAAGGCAAACTCTGTATTTATATGTGATTTTAAGCTCCTGTGAAAATTGTGCAAGATTATATTTGTAAAAAAAAAATGTATCCAACATAATCACTCCGACAGTGAATAGTAAGTATTTCTATAATAAACTATAGCGGTTAAATAATATATAAAAGGACTGCTTTAAGCGATTTCAATGCATTTAGTTCAATAGTTATTTACCATTTTTTATTTGATAACACTGGAGAATGTTTGCATTTTATTTATCAGCCTATAATTAGCAATATAACGAAACAATTTAAAATTCACAATAGTCATTCTGTCGAGCTATTTCTGGACATTTCTTATACGATTTTTAATAGAATAATCTTCAAATTAATATGATGAGATTTCTTTAGTAATGGAGATTTAAGTAGATATGAAAGTAATCTAGCTAAATTAAGATCTGACTTTTGTATGAAAATATTCGCGCCATTTTCATACAAAAGTTTGAAAAGTTTAGGCACCTCATTGAACTTTTATGTCTTTCATTGCAAAAGCTCTACTAAGGACTTTACTAAAATAAAAAGACTGGCTTGTGTATATTGGAATACTGACTCACTGTATAAGTGCCGCGCTCATTCCTGTATAGTCAGTCACTCACACAACATTATTTGGGCAAAGCATTCTCGAGGCTGTTGATGTTTTGTTTGCTGTAATTTTTAATGTCTAGACATTTTCAAAAACGAACATAAGATTTATTCTGTTGGCACAATAAAAAAACAGATTAACAAAAGTTATCCTTCAATAGTTCAGGTTAATTGAGTGGCGGCTATCGAAATACCTACGATCAGACACACTTAAACACCTTTGATTCTCCATTGTGATGCCCCCTCATCGGACCCTACCTATGTGTATTTTATCTATTTTTTCTTTTTGGTTAGGCCTAGATATTCATACAGTCATGCTCGTAGCTAGGTAGAGGCACGGGTGGGCACAACCCTAGCGAACCAGAAACGGCACCCCCCCCTCCCCCCAGAAACTTTAGGCAGAATAAAAAATTTACAGCTTAGAAAAGATTTTAAGAATTCATATTTATTAGATTTATTTGTACTGTTTAATATGGTATAAAAAAAAAGAGGCAATTTAAAAAATTAGAAAAAAATTATATATATATAATAAAATACATAAAATAAAGCACACAAAAATATTCGGAGTTGTACAACTAATATTTGGTTGGATAACCGTTAGATTTTAATACACCTTTCAGCCTGTTAGGCATTGTTTGCAAAAGTTTTTTGTTAAGTCAGCCACTTCTTGAAGATGTTGTTTAACATACTTTTGCTGGATATGTTATGTTGAGTTAAGGACCATTTTAATTCTGCTCTTAAATGTTCTATGGGATTCATGCCTGGCGACTGAGGAGATGTTCCCAGCTGTTCACGTACATTATAAAGTAGCCATTCTTTCGTTTTTCTGGCACAATGTTTAGTATCGTTGTCTTGTTGGAAGACAAAATTATTTCCAAATCCTAATTTTTCTGCAGTGAATTATAAATTATGCTTTAAAATATTGATATAAGCATATTGATCCATCATTCCATCAATGAAATGAAAACTTCCAAACACATACCATAATAGCACCACCTCCATGTTTAATGGTTGGTTCCAGGTTTTTTTTGTTGAACTCAGTTCCTAGCTTTCTCCAGACAAATTCTTTCCGAGATGAGTTAAATATTTCAAATTTACACTCATCGCTAAAAATTACAGTATCCCAAAAGCTTTGAGCCTCATGAACAAATTTTTAGCGAACTCGATTCTCTTTTTCCTATTTGCTTTATATCCACGGTTTTTTTCTTGCAATCCGTCTACGGTATCCGCTTTTCCTTATCGTTCGGCTCACTGTTTCAACACTTATATTTTTCCCAGTACTTTCGCGAACTTCTGCGCATATCTCTTTAGCACTAGTATGAGGATTCACTTTCGCTCGCTTCCTTGGTCGCCCCGTATGTGGTTTATTTATTATACTTCGCGGTATTCCAATCTCCTTTGAATTTTTTCGTTGCGAATATCCTTTTTCAGAAAAAGTAATAACCAATTTCTCTCTGGTAAGCTCGTTTCAGGCATTTTGTGCCATTTTGGAAATCTAAATGTTTAAAAGAAAATTTATTTAAACGCAAAATACGATAACTAGTCATTATGCTCGGACGATACAAATATTTATCTAAATTTCTTGGAAATTACCCTATTTCGTACATGATCACTTCATGGGCGGATGCTTTGTGTCTTTGTTTTGTGAGTTGATTCATCATTGTTAGTTTTTCTCTGGAATTTATTTATTATATATTGTTTTTGAATGTGAGAAGACATAGTACACATGTTGGATTTTATAAATGCATAATTTTTAAATTATTAGCAGATGAACAATCTTCTAACTTACATGTAGTTTGTCCGGAAGATAGCAACGATTTGAATTTCTCCATTTCGACCGACTGATATAAATCCATCAGAATTATTGTCAACTCAACATTTTTCCATTCTAAAGCTTTGGTTTCCAACAGAATGCGGGCAGCGTAATTGCAATGCGCCGTATTCTCTTGAAAACCAAGGCTTTAGCATAATGCGACAACGCACTACACTGGGCATGATGTATGCTTGTTTTAACCATATGTGAAAGAAATATGCCAATGTGCCTAATGTTTGACCTACAAATTGGGCTCTGTATATTGTTTTTCGTTCTTTCCCATTTTCGCTCGCTTTGCTCAATGCTCATATATGTATATAAAATACTATGCACAATATGTATGATGCTTGGACCCACATACTGGCACTACAGATCTTCTCAGTTATTGGCCATGCTAGCCAATAGCCTGCGTTTAATTTTCCTTATGGGAAAATGTTCCATTTCGCTTGTAAAAGCGAAATAGACTATTTCACATATTCAATTAATATATAAATCAGGAAGACCTACTCCAAAATTATACCGACTTAATTTATAAATATTCGCCCCTTTACTAATCTTGCTGTATCACCCAAGTATCGAAGAAAATCGATCGATGATCCTAAGTAAAAAGCCAGTGTGGCTGTAACTTAGGCCAGTAGTTTTTAAAACTAAATCAAAAACGAACCAAGAGACCCCCGACCCACGGCAAGGTCTCTTGTTCCCCTAGTAAAGAACAAAAAGGAAAGTTAAGAAGTAACTAAACAAATGTTAAGTCAAAAGGTCAAAAATAAAAAGCGTAATCAGAAAAACTAGGTTCTGAGTTTAGAAAGTCAAAATGTCAAGAAAGAGATCTAAATCGAGGGTGGTGAACTCCTTGCATCAAAGCACGCCCCAATCCTTGCTGTAATTGGAAATCGTAACCACACAGCAGCTTTAACAACTGGATAAAATTAGCAGAGATAGGTAATTTCTTGAAAAATTCCTTCATTTTCCTGTAAATATGATAACAAATTTCATAAATTCATCAGTAATTATAAAAAAATTTTAAAAATTGATACAGCTTGGCAGCTGAAGCGATGGTCATGTAAAATATGCTTAAATTAAAAACTTATTAGATAAATGCTGAAAATTTGAGAAAAAAATGTTAAAGAAGAGTAGGTATAAACTTTCTAAAGCGGCAATATTGCTCCAAGTGAACTCCGCCGGTTGTGAGAGAAGTTTTTCTGCTATGATGCGTATAAAACGTTGCTTAGACCTAGAAGCACAATGCTTCAAAAACGATACTCTCGAATGTCACTGCTCAACACAGAGAATGCCATTGTTAAAAAAAATTACAGCTGAAAACGTATTAAGCCGATTTGTAGAAAAAAATAGTAAACTAAAGCTTATTTAATTGGTTTTTGGCGATTTCTGTTATGAATATGACGATATTAATTTAGAAGTAGTGATGGATGGTGACGAATTCAAATTAAACGATAATGCACTGTGAGAAATTTTCACTGAGGATAAGCTCAATTCCACGTGTATCAAGGAAAGTTAGGTGCGATTTTGAACTTAGCAGACTTTTCCTTGGATGTAAGAAAACAAATTGCTTCACCTTATTCAAATGAATATAGAAAAATTAGAGTAATTGTAGTTAAATATATTTTCTCAATTATCTCCGATTATGATAATAGCAGAAAATTTTCATACAGAAAATGAGAAAAGCTATATATTCCTAAGAATAGAATTGCTTAAATGTAGTCTACTTTTCGTTATTCTACAAAAAGATTTATTTTATACATATATATTATGTTGACTTCATGTAAAATGTTCTTTGTTGTAGCAAGTCAGTTTCGTTGTATAAGCGATAATTATACACTAGATGAAACTATAGGGTAGATATACTAAGTTTGTCGTTCTGTTTGTAACACCTTCGAAATAAGGGAGCAAAATGGATTGAACCACCACGCATAATATTAAAGTTATTTTGATTTTTGCATGTCCGTCCGTCTGTGCGCACGATAACTCGAGAACGCGTAATTACTTCGAAAGCTGAAATTTTGTACACGGACTTTACAAGAAAAGTAAAATTAAATTCGAAAATGAGGACAAATCGGGCAACTCCTCCATGGGGTTGCCATACAAAAGTTTCGTTTTCCACTATATATTTGGACACTGCCTGAGAACGCGTCAATGAAGAGATCTGAAATTTGGTACATAGGGTTTTTAATGTACTAGCAACTGAAATTTCAAAAATGGACTAACTCGGGCAACTCCTTCTTGGTGTTGCCATATAAAACTTAGGGTTTTTACGTATACTTTGAAAACGATCAAACCAAGACATTTTATTGCACTAAAAACTTCTTCAGAATACGAAATCCTATAAAATTGGTTATAATCAGTTTTTTCTGTGCGATAAACCGTTCTAGAAATATATGCGAAAACCACTTCAAAAATTAAACTTGCATAGATACCATACGTAATTTTATACGGGCATTCATCTAGGGGTATCATAAAGAATTGGTCTTAGACTAATTCTAGCTTTTTTACTTGTTTTGTTATCATAAGAAGAATTTTTCTCGTATTTCTACACATATTAATTAAATTTGGTTTCTATTAGATCTACGATTTTATTGCCGTTAAAAGGAGTGTTCTTCGTTCTATGAAAGTTTCCTCACTCCAGTACAAAGTGTAATGACAGTAGATTTGAAAAAAAAATCATATGTATTTTGTATTCGATCTAAAAAACAACGGTAATCAATAAAATAGTTTGCTTGATGTAAGGGAAACTTGGTGTTAGCACTGATTAACGTCTTAGAAACCTTACACATTTTTAAAAATAAAACTTGATTGAAGAATATTCTTTTTAAATGTATTGTGTCAAACTGGCCCCATACTAGGCCCACCCCACAACAAAACACTGGCTACGCCCATGCATACAGTGTAGGTGTTCACTGCTCTAAACTTCTTCAACCCCCATCTGTGATTAGCCAGCTTGCAGACCTGTAAATCTATAATGTTCTTCGCTAATTCTTGGATCCTTGCTATGGATTTTCTGCTAAGTATGTATATATTCATAGCTGAATATTTCCTGGTCAGAGCATCAGCAAAAAATAACATCATGTATCCCTAGATCATCACTACGACAATGCTAGATTAGGTGCAATCTACATGATATTCGAATCTAGAGCTTTAATTGTACTTTGTAAATTACTAATCCTGATGTTTCGAACACTAACTACATTATTAGTTGTTTCTAGCAGAAGTCGTTCAAAGAATTTTTGTGGACCGAAACGTCGACAGTTAATCAAGGCATCCAACATTGCGGTGGTGCCTCGAGTGAGTCCATATGAAAAGTTGTGGGCATATCGCCAATGAGCTTGCAGCCTCTCTTTTGGACAATTTCCCCAGCCCATATATGGGAATTGTATTGTAGGACTTATAGAGGAGCGCTAGATTTAACGGACTAAATATTTCTTACGGCTTGTCAGACTCCCACATTTCACGAATCACTATTATAATAATCCATAATTACATCCCTCCTGGGCCGAAGGCGCATCCGTCATTGGATCCAATCCCAAGGCACAAGAAAACAAGTAATTGCGAAACGCAGCCTCTTGTTCTATGCTAAAATTCTGTTACATAATTGATGTGAAACATAATCAAAGAGGTGAAAGGAAAAAATTAAAGTAGAAGAGTCAAGAAATTATTCTAAAATGCTAAGGTAAACAAAATAAATGTGAGAGTAAGTGCCTGATTTGATCTATATGTACCTCCAACCGATCAATTACAAGCAACATCACAAGACAGCTGGCTGTGATCCATTATTATTTTATCGAGATGTCCATCCATTGTTCGCTTGACATACACAAAACCATTTCTAGTCGTCACAGAGTGCAGCTTTTCATCTCTACGCATCTGGTTTGCAGACTTTAGTATTGAGTAATTTTTCGGAGTTAGGCTTTCATTTACATACACCTTACTATTAGAAGTAAATCCATCTATTTGGCTCAGATTAATTCCCACGATTTTTTACAAAAGAAGAGATGAAAGCATACCTTACTATTAGAAGTAAATCCATCTATTTGGCTCAGATTAATTCCCCGATTTTTTACAAAAGAAGAGATGAAAGCATGACATTCAGTTTTCGAAGAAAAACGAATTAAAATAGCAGGGGCATAACAAATCCGATTATTTTTCCGTGAACCGTTACTGTTTAAAGCTTTAGGTCGAATTGTAAACACATCAATGCTCCAAATGACTTTGACCGTTGAATATTACTGGATAACTCATTCCGAGTACGATTTGCTTGAGCAATGTAAAAAATCCTTAAACTCTGATGTTTGGAATTTAAGTATAAAAACTTACGCCTTCTGGTAGAGTTAAAAGTCCGGATCTAATTGGCCAGATACAAAGGTTTCGTTGTAGTAGCAAACTTGTATATAAAAATAAATCTCTTTCCCCTTTCAAATCTAAATATTAACCTGAAGCAGTCATAGAACGCGACATTTAATTCTCTGGAGCAGATGGATGCAACTTCGTGAAAATAAAGCAACCACATAACTATGAGTTGAATAACTTTTGAAGAGGCAGGCCTGAATATGATCACAACATTTTATATCCGAATTATGTGTAGCACCAAAATTGCGAACCCTGTTCACATACGGTATAACAACACCATTCATAATGGTAGCTGGTAATTCCGAAGAATTGATCGAACGAGTATCAATGCAATCTACTGAGAATAATAGGATTCATTTTTAGATTATGTTCAAATTCCTACCTACTAATTTCGAGTAAATCGCTGTTAATTCTGCGCACGCAGTTTTTCATCAGTCCTATTGGGCTACTCAGATAAAATGGAACGACATCGCCATAAACATGAATTTCATAATTTACAATCGTCAAGTAAGTCATTAATATACAGAATAAAATATAGATGCCCAAAAATGTATCCCTATGGAACTGCACAGATTAAGGAAAGATGGGAGAAATGGCTTTATTGTAACCTGTCGCAGAGGATGTTATTATTTGAAAAAGTCGACCTATTTAAAAAATTAAAATTGTTATGAAGGTTTCCCCAGCAATTTTTTATGTGAAACCTTGTCAAATGCCTTCGAAAAATCAAGGAGAGCAAAAAATGGCGATTTGTCTGCTATCAAGAGATGACTAAATGTCAGTTGTCGCCTTCAGGGTGGCGCATTCACAACTAAGTGCGGGGCGAATACTGGACTGTCATATAATACTCTCTTGGATTCCTCCTATAGATAAGATAAATGAAAAGAAATTATAATGTAGATAGAAGAAAAAAAAACAAGAAAAACTTCTAATAAAACAGCTTTAAACACATTTTAATCTCATAGATAAATAATTTTATTTTATTTTCTGACACTTACAATCAAAGTACAATGACAAAGAACAAAGAGAAGATTTTTACGCTAATTTATAAATTCACATTAATCTCAAATCTTTTGCAGAGCTAATTTTTCCTACTGGAATATAACACAGCTGTCTTGCTTTCAACAGAATTAGTATAAAGTGTTGTTTTCTTTTTTAGAATAACTTACAAATTATTAATTTTCGATTAAATATATATTTAACTCAAATTGGTAATGTGAATCTGTCTTCTTCGAGCTTTAGTTAAGCTCCGCCCTCAGTTTCTCATGATGATATAAATATTTTAATTTTTATTTTTTATATTATCAATAATAGTTTTTTCTCTTTTTTTATTTTGCGTTGCTTTTATATTATTGAAAATCCAAAAGAATAGTTTCTGCTTTTCTGAGGAACAACTTTCTCCCCCATCTTTCACAGCCGTTTTTCTCTCCTTTTATTTTACCCATATTCGGAAAAAAATCAAAATTGTTCAAAATAACAATTAAAAGCAATATGAATGTAGTGAATTTTGTGGATTATGCTCCCAAAAACTGAAAAACTCCAACTTCAAGATTATAGAAAACCCAACGAGTAAAATAGAAAGTATATTTTTTTAGTACTTTATTTTCTTTACAAAACATATTAAATCATAAAACATAAAAACAAAATTAAAAGGAAAATAACAAGAAATTAAACATAACGTCTTCTACAAATGTTGTTATCCTCTCACATCACAGCATTCAGTTTCCTCAGAATCATCCCGGCCTCATTTCCATCATCTTCACAGTGCTAACAAAGTTCCTTTTTATATAATCCTTCTAGCTTTTGAAAATTTTATTAATAAAAAGGCAAAATTCTTATAAAATTACAATAAATTTTATTTAAACCACAAAGGAGAACAGCATTGCCTATAATGAATCGGATAAAATGAACACATTACCAGAAGAATCTAAAGTATATAAAGACATAATACAAAATAAATACAGATCCCAGCGAAAGAAGTGCATAATTAAGCTGAGAACCATTACAGTAATTTTTGCTTTGCAAGGTAATAATACTTTTATGACAAATAATTGAAAACAAATATAACGAAAAACAAAAAATAAAAAGTAAAACAAAAATAAAAACTTAAGCGGCTCATACAAAACAAACAGCGCACGCAAGAAACTTTGATAAGCTTACAATAAGAGATTTTTGAAAGTGAAGTAGAATACTAAAAGTGTATAGAAAATATATAGCAAAGGGGAACATTACATTGCAGTGGAAAGGAGGAGACTAAGCTTTAACGTAATATAATGCTCCGTTCTTTAATAGGTAAATTACTTAAAGCTATAAAAATAAATAAGGCAGAAACTCTAAATGCACAGCCCTGGACACTCTTTTTTATGTATATCTCTCAGGTCTTGAGTGACAAAAGCTTGCAACAGTAGCCTCAATTAAAAAATTAGAAATAAATAAAATGAGTATTTTGTTTAAAATGGAATCAGCAAATTTCAAAATGATTAAAGTAAAATAATTAATTAAATATGAAGAGAACTGAGGATCACTCTGACTCCATAACAGTCGCATCACCATCGTCGACTACCTGCGATTGTGTATTGGGACTAGTTGCATCTGCCTGCCTAGTGTCAGGTATGTGAGGAGACGCATTTTCAGATCTCTTGACAACTTGACCATGCCCTTCATTACATGAGCACTGGCAGCGGCATGGTCCTGAATTTTGAATATCTGATGCACTCGTTAAGGTTTGTACAAACTGCTGATGCTGGTCAGCAGTAAACGATGATGTAGAATTTTGTGCGCATGATGGAAAATATATGACTGGCAGGAAACCAATTACGGCGCCCTGCGGTAGATTTTCTGGTGAATATGTCTGTTGATAACCTGGTTTTTGTGGAAATACTGGAATCTGCATTGGCAATGCGGTCTTCGTTGAAGTTTGGCTTACTTTTGTGGGTTGACTCGATGTAGTACAGGGACAGTTACCGGCTAATGGAACATTACTTATTAAGAGTGGATACGGGGATATATTACTGGGATAATTGAAATTATCGTTACTCAACCCGGGTTTTGGGGGACTAGGCTGCACTGTACGATTAGGGGGATATACTCCAATGGCTGTTCCTGGGGATCCTGGCTTGGGTAAATTGGAATTAGCTGGTGGTTGGGGAATTGGATAGTATCCGGGTGATGGTATACCTGGTTGACTTGGTCGGTTCGGATAGGAAGGCTGATTTGGATTTAGAGGCTTTGGCGTTTCAGGTTTATATGAACCAATTGAACCATCAGAATTAACAGGCAAATAACCATCTGTTGGCCGGTCAGAATATCGTGGATGTTCCGGAGCTCCTCCAGGTGGATAAATAGGTACGCCTTTATCGCCTGGTGTTACCGTTTTTCCTGGTGAAACTGGTGTGCCCGGCCTGATTGGAGTCCCTGGATATCCAGGAGTTCCTGGTGTGCCAGGTGTTCCGGGAAAGCCAGGTCTGCCTGGATTTCCAGGAGATCCTGGAGTTCCGGGAGATCCTGGAGTTCCGGGAGATCCTGGAGAGCCAGGGGATCCTGGAGTGCCTGGTGCTCCTGGACTTCCAGACCCTGGCGTACCTGGGGTTCCTCGGCTACCAGGTCCTGGTGGCCCTGGTTGACCTGGTCTTCCTGGACTGCCTGGCCCTGGTGATCCTGGTGATCCTGGTTGACCTGGTCTTCCTGGACTTCCTGGACCTGGTGAGCCTGGTGTTCCAGGACCCCCTGGACTACCTGGCCCTGGTGGACCAGGTGGTCCTGGTCTTCCTGGACTAGATGGACCAATCGATCCAGGTGTTCCGGGACTTCCTGGGGATCCAGGACTTGATGGTCCTGGTGGTCCTGGCAGACCTGGTGTTCCTGGTGTTCCAGGACTAGGACGGCTTGGTGGATGCCCTAGAAAAAGAGTGTCAGTATGGAAGTGGAGAGCAAAACGTAAAATACATCATCAATGTCACTTTGGATTCACAAAAATCGCCATTATTTGCTTACCTGGGAATGTTCCCGGAGGTCCGGGTGGACCTGGTGGTCCAGGAGGTCCACCTGGCCCTCCCGGTCCTCCCGGTCCTCCTGGTCCTGATGGTCCTCCTGGTCCTGATGGTCCCCCTGGTCCTGATGGTCCGCCTGGTCCGCCTGGGCCTTTTGGTCCTCCAGGACCGAAACCTCCCCCGCTTCCAAAACCACCGCTACCTCCAAATCCTCCACCACTTCCGACTCCTCCTTCAGGTCCCACCACATGTTCATAAGGATTGGGGCCACTGCCAAAAACCTCCTTCGGATCCAACTACATGGTCGTATGGATTGTCAATGTGATGATATTTGCCAGAATTATCTGGTGTAAAGCCGCCATCTACGAAGACGGTTATAACAAACTCAACTAATTAAACTCAAATAAATTACCATTTGCTCCGGGACGATAATGACCTCCACTTTGAGATGGTTTAAATTGACCACTTCCGGATCCACCTGGACCTCCGAAACCACTACCACCTCCTCCACCTGGCTTATATTGACCACCGTTGGCACCACTACCTCCACTGCCGGTGCCAAAACCAGATCCAACTCCGGATCCACCAGCACCTCCAAATGCTCCTCCGCTTGCTCCGCCGGGTTTATATTGACCGGTGCTACCTCCACTACCTCCACTTCCGGCACCGAAACCATTTCCACTTCCAGGGCCACCAGTACCTCCAAATCCGCTTCCGCCTCCTCCGCCGGGTTTATATTGGCCATTGTTACCACCGCTACCTCCGCTACCCCCACTACCCGTTCCGAAACCACTACCACCTCCGGGCTTATACTGACCGCCACTACCACTGGGTCCAAAACTACCGCCTGCTCCAAAACCAGTACCTCCTCCAGATCCAGGTGGACCTAATTAATAAAAATTGATAATATATCGTAAAACATATATTAATTGTAATTCGAACCTTGACCTCCCCCAAATCCAGGCTTGATTACTGTGGTAGTTCCAGTGGTAGCAGAACCAAAACCAGGTTCTCCTACTTCCGGTTTCCCTATTGCATTAGGTCCGGGTGGCCCGCCAGGACCTGGTTTTCCTGGAGAAGTTTTTCCTGGTGGTCCCGGAGGTCCCGGTGGTCCTCCAGGTCCGAAAGGTCCTTTTGGCCCCAAGGATGTAGTGCCCGGTGGTCCGGGTGGTCCACCAGGTCCTGGTGGTCCCTTAGGGCCACCGGGTCCAGTTGGCCCCCCTGGGCCTGGTCTTCCTGACGGTCCACTTGGTCCACCTGAAAAAAACATTTAATTTCCTAAAACAAGTGCTGTTTATCCTCATACCTGGTCCGAATCCTCCTACTCCACCACCAGCACCAAATCCACCATTACCACCAAATCCGCCACCAGAGCCAAATCCACCACTTGGTCCACCAATATGTGTATATCCATCAGCAGGTACGGCGCCAGAGCCATTAGGACCTACGACATGTGTATATTGCCCTGCATTATTTGGTGTATATTGCCCACTACTACCACCTTTAAAAATTAAAATATAAAATTAAGACAACAAAACTTAAACTTTTAATTACCAGACCCTCCTCCAAAACTTCCACCCGCTCCTGGTTTACCTCCTGTTCCACTTCCACCTGATCCGAAGCCGCCTCCTGCCCCTACTGCGCCAGGCCTTCCATTGCCTCCAGGACCACCTAAGCCACCTGGACCTCCTGGTTGTCCAAAACCTCCTGGACCTCCAGGGCCGCCTGGTTTACCGGATCCACCTGGACCACCAGCACCTCCAAATGCACCTCCATTACCGCCCCCTCCAACGCCCCCAGCAGTTCCTGGTTTACCTCCTGGACCGGATCCGGTACCAAAACCACCAGGCCCACCTGCACCGCCTGCACCGCCAGCACCGCCCTTTTTACCACCAGCCCCCCCAACGCTTCCGCTACCTCCATGCCCACTAGGAAGGCCGAGGCCACCAGGACGATCCAAAATCAAATGTTCGCTTCCCAGCTAAAATTTGTGAAAATATTGTTAGCATGAATAATTGACTAATTGAATAATTTCTTAATCCTTACATTAACGAATCCTCCACCCGGAATAGGAACAACAGGAATATCAGGACGAACACCACCCTCAAACATTCCACATCCAACAGGAAAATATAGATCTTTCCACGCAAGTGTAACGCCTTGTGGTTTTATTTTATTATCAAGGTTTTGTAGTTCAGATTGCTGCTCTTGGAAAACTTCAACTGGTTTTTTAGGTTCAACAGTCCTATAACCATTTGAATCAGCAACATAATGCACAACACGTAGTAAATCATCAGGACCAATCCATCCGTAGCAACCGTATGTTACTCCATCCGGGCCACGAGTTTCATGATGAAAATGACCAGCTACACCTATATCATATCCATAGCGATAGGCACCTACAAAAAACGTGAAAGAAAATTTTATGCATATTTTTACTCACTGTTCATACAAAAGATAAAAGAAATTTTTTTTAACAAATTAACTCTCACAACAAGGATTATTGCGGATTTAAGGCTCTTAACTGTTAGTAGAAGATGTTGATTTACAAAAAACATTATTTAGAAGCGTTTCATCGCGTACCGTTATTTTCATATTTCTCAAACTCGATTGTTTTTCTCACTAAAAACCCATTACGCCTCAGACTAGGCCAAGTAAAATTTCAAATAGTTGAAAAAACATCGCAAAGCCTGGAAACAATTTTCAACGTACTTTTTTTCAAAATGCCTTGAATACCTACCTGCTGTGACGTGGTCAAAAGGTTCACAATCGCAGTAAACGTATTCCACTGTTTAGTACTCCTTTATACAAGATTGACATATTTCGTCTTCTACTTTTTCCATTTTTATAGGCAGAACAGAATTTTTATCATCTGATAGGAGTGTACATTACAAACCTCCGGGATTGTCTCAACCCATGAAGGCTTTCCCTCTATGATGATTTGACGCTGCCCTCCCAAAAGATAACTTACGCTGAGAGGTGACTTTTTATTTTATATATTTTAGCACCGTGCAAACTTGTTTTGATAATTTCATATGCGCAGAACTCTACCGTTTCAATCTTCGAGTGGAAAATAGTAGATGAAATTACCAGTGGTTTAGCGAGCCTGCTTTCAGTTATTAATTTAACAGAAGGAGATTCAGTAAAGCTTCTAGCGCTTCCATTAGAAAGATACAAACAGGATCAGCTACTTTCGATAAAGCAAATTATTGCAATTTTAACTAGCTTGAGTTTTCTGTTGTTTTGTTTTCAGTCTTTGGTCAGCCTACAAGTGCAGCATATGTATCCATCGAACCTATTATCTAAAGGTGTAAGCATAGAATCATTCATTCCTTAAGTGCCCTTTTTTTAAAGTAATTTACGTGTGCAGGAGATCACATCATTTGAAGACACACTGAATTGTAATTCATAAATGAAATGGATGAAAACGTAGAAAAGAAACATCGTAAGTCATTAAGTCTCTATACTTAACCCGTGAACATGCTTATCAAAGATGTTCAATGAAAATACAGACAAAATGTGGCAACATGCCGTTTCCTCCATATGTTCAACTAGCAACCAAGATAGCATTATCTACATAAATAAATATATAAGAGATATTTATTAAATTATTTCAATGACTAGCAAAAACATACGAACTATCGGAATTATTTAAAAAATAAATCTATAAGCTAAAATTGAAAAACAAAGCAAGTGCAAAGTGCTTGCGAACCTCAGCGTGTCTAAGGCAGCTGGGTATGATGGCATTTCGCTCCTGGTACTCAAATTCTGAAACTCTTTTTTAACTAAAATTCTGCACGAACTATTTCACCTGTCCTATTCGACATGAATCTTCCGTTCGTCATAGAAACTTGCAAATGTTCAGCCAATACCCAAAAACGGAGAGGAAAGCGATCCTTCAAAGTATAGAAAATATCTAGAGTCTAGATCACCTTATTAGCGCTATACTGGAAACTTACTAACATTCCTTACCGAGCGGTGAAATCAATGTTTCCATAATTTTTATGAATCTGCAATCATCGTATTCTTAAAATCGATTGAAAGTTTACCCTCCCGCCGTTCAATTCGAGTTATATTTTACTGAGTTACCTCCGACAGTTTTATAATCCATGTCGATATATTGCAAGGTTCTGTTCTCTCTCCTACTTGTTTTCCGCATTTTTATTAATGATCTACTAGCAATTTTTTTTCAATACTACTCAAAGCTTTGCAGAGGATAGCACCTTAGATTTCGTGTACTCGTTCGACTCTATAGCTGGTTTCCGGGGGAATATTATAAGTAACAAAGGAACCCACATATTTAGTTAGCTAAACAATGATCTTACAATAACACTCGCTTGGAAAAGAGCGAATCGGGTCTTGTTTAATGCTTTCAAAATGCAATATTGCCTTTTACCACTGAAACGTACTCCGATACCTGCTCAACCCATATTTCGAACTGGCCATGTTAGGCATTGACATATCAAACAATCTTAGTTGGTCCGATCATGTTTTGGTATTACCAAAAACGCGATGTATTTCTGGACTTCTAGCAAAGATGCAAGAAAAATTTTACTCCATCAGACTTGACGCAGATCTACAAGTCTCATATCTGGCTTAGATTAAAATGTAATTCCCATATTTGGACAGGGGCTGGACGCACTGCATTATCCTCGTTATATAAAGGCCAAAAGAAGGCTTATTAGCGATGATATATCAAGAGCGACTATTGATTCCCTAGAGCACCGATGTAATATCGGATGCCTACATCGCTGCTCCTATGACTATTGCTCTGAGGAAATCTGTAGCCTGACACTTATAAAATTCTTCCTTTGTGCACCACACGAGCTGTAATCCGAGCTCACCCATACACCCTTGAAGTCAAATTCGGCCCAACTGTGATATTGCGTGTATCCTTTTTAAGCAGAACAGTATGAATATGGAACAGTTTGCTATCGTCTGTTTTCCTCCACAAATATTCAAGCGCAATGCGCATCTCATTGATTCAACCCAATAATCCTCGATTCCCTACCCCTTCTTCTTTTCCTGTCAAGGTTGTACTACGGCATCATACCTGAGCCTTGGCGGCATCATAAATTAAAAATTAAATCAAAGCAAGTGCAAAACATCTGCACTTAAATCCACCAATAATACCATTCAGTCAAATCAAGGTTAAATTATGCAATAGCATTGTTTTTTTTTTTTTTTATTATATAACCCTCTCAAATCCTAAAATCCTAAGACTTTTGAGCATGCGCATCACGCATATTCTGAAATTTTTAATTTTATTCTTTACAAAAAATAAATACTCACTGGTGTCAAAGTTTGCTGAATAATATTGAGTATTCTTCGTGCTAGCATCATCGATGTCAACGAGAAGTTCTCGATCGCTTTCGTCTCGTTTTGCATTTGTCGCTTGTAACGCCAGACAGGCGAGGACCTGAAAATAATAATTTAAGAAAAAATCAATACAAGTACAATTTTATAATTGAATAATTCTCCATTAGATAATTAATTGCCTACAGAGATAGACGTTTATTAATTTCTTTAATGGACTTTTAAATACCCGTCAATATTAATTTTGTACACCTTTCGCCCACCAAAGTCGTCTCAGATGTTCAAATCTAGACATATGTATGTATTATGAAATCTTCTCAATTAAAGAGTTATTTTTACAACATTTACCGTAACTGGCCAGGTATGCTAATTCAAAGTGCACGCACATTTCGAATATTAAATTGTAATACCTTTCACAACATTTTCATAATTACGTAGACATAGATATTTATATATGTTTATACTTAGGCATGGATATATACTGTACATATGTGAATATAAATAGACCGTAGTATCAGATCTATTCAAAATGTTTCTTTAGGAGTATTTAGTCGAGCATCTAATTAGCAAATCTTCATATTTCGAGCAATTTTTAGTCTAAAAGCAATTTGCATAATAAATTTCTCAGTAATCTAATCTGAGTTAATTGGAATTATCTTAGATTGGCGCCCATTAGATGTATGTATGTATGTAGATAAATACCTGGTACCAAATTACTGAATATAAATAGATGATGTTGATGACATATGTAGAAGGAACAACCTTGGTAGATTATATCGACTTGTTTAAAAATTTTGCTAGACATACGAATACTAAGAAAATAAAATATATAAATTCAATTTTGTTTATATATAGTTAATGGATTCACACAAATATGTATATAGTTAGGTATGGATTTCCAGAATGATAATAAAATATACTAATTTATCGAGAGATGATCTAACGCTCTGGTATGGCAGGCGGACAACATTCTATTTGGAGAACTATGTAACTTTATTAAAATCAGTTAAGAATTACATAGTGGATATTAATATAGTTTCATTTACGCCTCCCACCCCGCATTTTGTTATTAAGTGGTCTATATCCATATAACGAAGCTTACATATTTTTACTCGAACAGTAATGATTAGCTTTTAAAAAATGTTATTTTAGGCAATCTGTACCATAAATTCCTTGGAATAATGCTCTACAAGAGCGATTACGCTGGAATAACCTGGTCACATATCCATATATCACTTTAACGATTAAATACGTTAAGGTTAAGAGTGGGGGTGACTGAGCCAATTAGGACATTGCGACACAGTTTAAAAAAAATAGATTTAAGTTCGAAAATCGGACAAATCAGGTAACTTCTTCATAAGGTTGCCATATTTGAACACGGTCTGAGAAAGCGTCGACATAGAAAGTTGAAATGTTGCACAAGTCGTTTTCATAAAATTACAATCTTGGGCTACCCTTTGTTATTGTAGCCATACAAATCTTTGGTTTCTCACTATTAGCACTCATAGAAAACGCGATGACGTTGAGAACTGACATTTTATATGCAGTATTTACGAAAAATATTAATCACACAATACCAAAAATGACTAAATTAAGCAACCCCTTCTTGAGGTTGCCGTACAAAATTTCTAGGTTTTTACGTATACTGTGAAAACGATCAGTCCTAAATGTTTTTATTATACAGAAATTAGTTATAATCATATTAACTGTCCGATGAATCGTCGTACAAATAGGTGCGAGAGTTTAGCAATGCAACTTACACATACACGTAATTACATGCAGGTGTTACATTCCCAATTTCTATAAAGAAATTATTTAACAAATTATTTAAAAACATTACTGCATGCAGTAATGAGTGGATACTGACTTACATTAATTACTTAATCACATGTAGAACAAGTAAAAGTAGATCGAATGTCAAAATACACGTTACAAGACAACAGCATTGCGACAAATGTGGATTATAGGTGTCCAAACTTATGATGGATTTGTACGCAACAACAATAAACCGATTGACTGAGTTGGTGTTGAGTTCTAATAGTGAAAGGTAATGTCGGTAGTGAGAACCTACTGTCGGCATTTAGAAAAAAAAAAAGTCATCCGTATGTCCCTGTATTTGCAATAGCTGCAGATGATCCTACCTAAAACTAATTTCTAACTTTAACGGTTCCGTTGTGGGAGGTACAGTAATTTTAGAGCTTATGTTATGCCTTACAATCTCATTTGTGTAAGGGTATGCAGCTCTGTAAAACCTTTTTGAACACTACTTTAGCTATTAGGTAGCTATTTATTTTCAAGTCTGGAAGAACTGTAAAGCAAAGAGTTCACATGCGTCATGTGTTGCCTAAACGAAACAAGATCGATTTAGGACGATTTTAAATATTATCTCATGAGGATAATGGATACAATGGACGACCCACTAATGATCTAAAAGAAGCCAGCTAGGCAGTTCTAGTAGCACCCGTCCTACCTAAGCTAAGGATATGGAGCAAAACGTACTTAACTAGCTTCGAAGTGTGTTTGGGATCGTTGCCCTGTTTATACTTCCAAACTAAAGGCATATTCTTCTCAGTATAGGGCATTGTTATGTTCTTAATTATTTCCAAATATTTAAATTATATCATCGAGTTCATTCTGCGGTGTATTGGACCTACCCCCGTTCCATGATGGGCAGCCCTAAACCACAAATGTTTCTGCCTCCCTGTTTAATTTGATTAGCTGCTTGTTAGTTCTTTATAAGTTTGATTGTTATATAATTTTCTTACTAGTATTAGTATTTTGTATTGCCATGTCAATTGATTTTTTTTTTTAATTTTTAGAATTCATTTGCTTTTTTTTTTAAGTATTTTAAAAGATTATTAATTTCCAGCAATAAAATGAATTGAATTGAATTGAATTAATTGTTTTTATAGTGAAATAAAAGTGAATTCCTTTCCCTAACGCGATGAAAAAGTTTTTCAGTGACATTATAGAACAAATTAATTTTGTTTCATCGCTTCAAAGAACGTTACACTACACCACCTTTTCTTATCATCTGGACACAACCAAAAGAGGTGCTCTTTTGCAAAAATTATCCATGCCCTCAATTTATTTTTTTTTTTTTGTTTTTTTATCAAAGGAATTTTTCTAGCTACAATTTCAGTCGGACAACTCACAATGTTATCGATCTTCGCTGTAGTACTCCTGAATAACAAAATGAATCCATTCCATTTTGGGTAGCGTGCTAATTCTTTAATTCTTCCTTCGGGAAGTTATTTTAGAATTTCCACTCATTTCGATGGCTTTTTCTGACTTAAAAGCATTGATGACGAAATTAGCAGACCTACGTAATACTTTTACAATACCCTGCTCGGAATATTATTTTATCCTCCGAATAAACCACCTCTCCTCGAAGGTACAATGTTGCTTTCGATCTGTTTTTTTTATATCAAATTTCTAAAACATATTCATGAACATAAGCCTAATAAAATCAAAAAGCTATTAACCCTAGATGAATGTCCGTATTAATTTCTTATGGTGATCCATATGTGGAAGTGCACAGCAAAAATGAATATAACAAACTTCATAGGACTTCATATTCTGAAGAACTTTTTGATACAATAAAAAGGTGTAGGACTGATCGTTTTCCTGATATACGTAAAAAACGAAAAATTTTATATAGCAATCCTACGAAGGAGTTTTAACAATTTTAACAATTTTAATGTCCGCATTTATTTTTTATTACGGCCTCAACTCTTGCTGTCATACTATTTATGCATCTTTCCACCATCTCCTTGATATTAGTATTTTATGTGTATCTGATATGTATTTGCTCCAAATTCTCTATGGTTGGGTTTGGAGGATTTTAAGGAATACCATTTAATATCATCCAAACATTTTGACGAACTTAGTACGATGACATAGCGAACCATTGTATATGAAGGAGTAGGAATTTATTTTGTATTTGAAATTTTTCACACTGGCTTTTAAAAAAAAAGTAAATTTAAGTTTGAAAATGGGAAAAATCGGGTAACTCCTTCCATGCAAAACTTTCATTTTTCACTTTATATTTTGACACTCCCCGAGAACGCGTTAAATTAGAGGGCTAAAATTTTCTACACGATGTTTCATAGAAATAGAAATAATTTCAAATATGTTGCAAGGTTGCGAATTTGCAAAGGTTCGAATTTGTGACGATAAGATAAAAGATACAAATGTCTGCATGATATTGATGTTGATCATGCTGCATATACAAAGTAGCAAAATTACAAGGCTGCAAAAATGCAATGTAAGTAAGTTGAATAGTTGGAAGGTTGCAGTTGCCACATGGCAGAGTTCGAAGTTGCGAGATTTCAAAGTTTCAAATTGCAGATTATCCTGCGGATACATGCAAATATATATGGCAGATACATGCAACAGAAACATGCTGGAGATATGAAGACTAGGTATGCATTTGAATCTTGTATCGATCTTAACTTTGCAACTTACTACTCACTTGTTGCAGCGACAGCACAATAACATAACATAAAGCGAACTGCTTTCTAGATCTACCAAAAGGCTCATAATAGTGTTACGTGCCACAAAGTGAATCAAGCGACATCTGTTAGGAATGGAAGCAACTTTAGGTTAGTGTCATCTTAGTAAACTTTGGGTTCGGAGAACGGAATATTCAGGAAGGTTCTAGGATAATTCGTAGAGTATAAATACGGCGCTCTGACAGCTAGGAGGCGGAGTATAATTTCAGACAGCGAAGTGAGAAGTGAACGAAGTAAACTATTAGGATTGCGATAATTAGAAGTACAGTACTAGCGATAAATAAAGAGTTGATTTGATAATTATTTGTGAATTTGTGAGAGTAAACAGTAAAGTTAAATAAAGAAAGAACTTTTGAATTATATCTGAAATATTGTGTTTTAAATAACGAACTAAGGCCACGCTCGTAACAACTGGTGTCAGAAGTAAAATAAAATCGCGAAATAAAGTGGTGGCATTTGACTTTGAAATTCAAAGAGTGATTAATTTTGTGAAATCGCGCAAGGATGGGACGCAAACTAGAGGAGCTTCGCATACAGGAATTGAAAGTGGAGTTGGAGAACCGGTCATTACAAACGACAGGTCTAAAGAATGTTCTAGTCGAGCGACTTAGACAAGCGTTGATAGAGGAAGAAAAGAATGCTGATACATACGTTTTCGAGGAAGAACCAGAAACTGAAGAAGAGCCTGCGATGAACATAGAACAGCTTTTGGGTACTTTAATGACCAAAATGGAGCTTTCTACCCTGCAAGTGAAAAATGCTTTTGAGGAACAAAAGAATTCTCTAGAAGCCCGTTTGGACGATCAAAAGAATGCCCTTGAGGAACAAAAGAATTCTATAGAAGCGCGTTTGGATGAACAAAAGAATTCTCTGGAATCCCGTCTAGATGAACAAAAGAATTCTATAGAAGCCCATTTGGACGATCAAAAGAATGCCCTTGAGGAACAAAAGAATGCTTTTCAGGAACAAAAGAATTCTCTAGAAGCGCGTTTGGATGAACAAAAGAATTCTCTGGAATCCCGTCTAGATGAACAAAAGAATTCTCTAGAAGCCCGTTTGGACGATCAAAAGAATGCCCTTGAGGAACAAAAGAATGCTTTTGAGGAACAAAAGAATTCTCTAGAAGCGCGTTTGGATGAACAAAAGAATTCTCTGGAATCCCATCTAGATGAACAAAAGAATTCTCTAGAAGCCCGTTGGGATGAACAAAAGTGTTCTTTGCAGAATTGTCTAGAAACCTGTTTGGAGGAACAGAAGACTTTTCTTAAAAATTCATTAGACCAGCAAAATGTAAAAATTGAAGGAATCCAGCAGGAAGAGCTGGAAGTTCAACAGCAAGTGTCGGAAGTGCAACAAAATGTTACGGAGAAGCTTGACAACTTTAAAGCAGATTTGGACAGAATGAAGTATCGACAACCTCGGCACGAAGGAACTGAAATATCCGGTGCAGGCAGAATGAAACCTCCAATATTTGATGGACAAAATTCGTGGCATATTTTCAAGAGACAGTTTGAGGCAGCTTCCGAAGTAAATGGATGGAATGACGCAGTCAAAGCTACAGCTCTGGTATTAGCACTTCGAGGTCCTGCGTCAGAGTTATTACAAACTATTCAGATTGAAAAACAACGTGATTACATTTCACTAGTACAGGCGATAGAATTACGTTATGGAGATGAACACATGCAGCAAGTATATCGCCTGCAGTTATGCAACAGGACTCAAAAGCATGGCGAGTCACTACAACAACTGCAGGCTGATGTGGAAAGATTAGCTTATCTTTCGTACTCTAGCGTAAATGCGGATTTCCTTAATGAAGTGGCAACAGAAGCATTTGTGAACGCCATTGCAGATCAAAATTTACAACAAGCGTTAAGGCTAGCAGGAAAGAAATCAACAGCAGAAGCACTAGCCTATGCATTAGCGTATGAATCTGCCAGGCAAGCTTCTCGAAGTGCAGTACGAGTGAGAGAAATTTCGGTGGAGGAATGTACTTGTAATAGAATGCAGCCATCACAGAGCAATTCTTCACGCGGTATTCTGCGATGCTGGAATTGCAATAGACCAGGACACCTCCAAAGGGACTGCAGAAAACGCCGACGAATGGAAGCGCTAGAAGAAGGGCAGAGATATCGAGCTGGGCAAAGATATCGAGTTGGGCAGCAGACTCACAGCAGAATACCGTCATCAGAGACCACTCCTTCGCGTGGTGTCATTCGATGCTGGAAATGTAGTAGACTGGGACACCTGCAAAACGACTGTAGGAAACGAGGACGAATGCAAACAACAGAAGAAGAAGGGAGAAGATGGCGAGCTAGAGAGCAAGCTTTCCGTGGAGAGACTAGACTGCAACCTCATGACTTTGAAATCCCATACCGCAAAGGACGTATCCACGGATATGCAGAAGCTTTTTCACAACGTGCATGCAATCCTGACTGGAATCATTGCGGACGGATGGAAGAAAAAGATGACGATGACTACAATGATGATAACGAAAGTCGAAAGAAGAAAGGAAAGAAATCAAAAGATGATGATGATTACGGTGATAAAAGTAAAAAGAAGAAAGGAAAGAAATCCAAGAGCGAGGACAATGAAAGAAAGAAAAAGACGAAAAGTAAAGGGTCTAAAGATGCTGATAATGGCGATGATAAGGGTATAATGAAGGTCGGAAAAGGTAAAGATAAAGTTTCTGACGATGATGATAATAAGAAGCGCAAAGTCGGCAATGAAAAGGGTGACAACGGCAATCGAAAGGGCAAGAAATTTGAGGACAAAGGAATCAAAAATAAAAGACGAAAGAAAAATCAAAGCATGGAAGAGTGTTTCAACAGAACATTAATCAGACATCTCAGGAAGGTCTTCAACTATAATCAACGCGATTGGTTTCGACATATTCCTATATTTCTAATGGCTTATATATCAGCTGTTTACAATATGACCAGACAAAGCCCATTTAAGGTCATTTTCAGAAAGGAAATGCGCTTACCTAGCGACCTCAAGTTTAGTATACCCAATGGCGAACAAAAGTTACCAGAAGACTACGTAACAAAGCTCAGACAACGATTAGCTGATGTACACGAGGCCACGAGACGTTCTCCAAAGTTACCACAACACTGGGAGAGACCGTATGCAGTTAAAACTAAAATTAATAACATGCCATACAAGAATCAGCGCGGTACAAGATGCAGAAGAAAAATCGTTCATCTAGATCGCTTGGGTCAATACGGAGAGCACCAAGACCGTGGACCATCTGTTGTTCGGGACGAACAAATTTTAAGAAGGGGGCAGTGTTACGTGCCACAAAGTGAATCAAGCGACATCTGTTAGGAATGGAAGCAACTTTAGGTTAGTGGCATCTTAGTAAACTTTGGGTTCGGAGAACGGAATATTCAGGAAGGTTCTAGGATAATTCGTAGAGTATAAATACGGCGCTCTGACAGCTAGGAGGCGGAGTATTATTTCAGACAGCGAAGTGAGAAGTGAACGAAGTAAACTATTTGGATTGCGATAATTAGAAGTACAGTACTAGCGATAAATAAAGAGTTGATTTGATAATTATTTGTGAATTTGTGAGAGTAAACAGTAAAGTTAAATAAAGAAAGAACTTTTGAATTATATCTGAAATATTGTGTTTTAAATAACGAACTAAGGCCACGCTCGTAACAATAGTATGCCCAGAAAAACTAGAAAGGCTAAAGTAAACTCAATAAATATATGTAAATGCAATAAAAGTCCTAAAAACTAATAATTAATTTGTGTTTACCATAAAATTTTGTAACTTGATCAAATAAACTAGCCTGATAAATAAAATGCTGCCGCATAAAGTACTCGAGGTACGTGCGTACCCTGGTTATTGGCTAAGCGTGTTGGGATGCTTAGTACTACTAGGTAAGGTATGAATTTTTCCTCTATACGTGTTTCTTATTTTTACACACTATATACATATATCGATACGAAACTGTTCTAATATTTAGAATCTGAAATGGTTTGACGATAAATTTCCAGTAGCCGAGACTTACTTTCAAGTAAAAATTTCAAAGAATACATAAAGATTAATCTTTGTTTCAATTTACATACCTATATATGTATCAGTTACAGCAAAAGTCTCAAGCAATAAAACATACAAGAAAAAAAATGTGAGAATAACTTGTAAACTATCCAAGCATACAAATTACCTGCCTGTCATTGGAACAAAAAAAAAATAAAAAACAACAGAAAACTTCCGTTCAAAGAGGAATCAATCGATTATTTTATTTGATGGTATAAAAGTATATTAAATTCTTCGCTTTTAAACATAATAAAATTTTAAATTAGTTTATTATGTTCATCTTTGGCGCTTGATTGAATCAATTATTTCTCTTTGAAGGTGGCAAGAAAGTAATTTCTATACTAAATTGCCTCTATATTTCCTTCTTTCCGGCAACTTTAAGTCTTCAAATTTATTCGCAAAAAGCTTTGTAAGTTGTGTGCGAATGAACATTAATACAAACATGATATTGACTTATCAATATTAACCATCGTTCCCACAGCAAATTGGAGGCTTTTATTCAATAAATTTTCTATTTTTAAATGAGCTAGTCAGGAAATTTACCAATTTTCAGTAGATTCAGATATCATTACATTTTATACATTTTATTTATTTATTTATATTCTAATTAATATTTTTAATATATGTTTTGTGAAATATGTCCCAATATTTTTAAGAAAAATTCCTATAACATCAGAAATAGAGGTAAAAAATGCGATGTAATTATGCAATTTTCATATGTTCTTATATATCCATGTACTTAGCCCCTGAAGAATGGTACTAAATCAAAGCCCAAAACGTCGAGCAAATAAAGAATTATAACATAAAGATCGAAGTTTTCCTGAAAATTAGCCTAAATATTACATGATAGACTCGAGCAACGACAGTACCAGTTGTAAACCTCAAATCAGCTGTAAACCATCTTCTTTAAACTGCCTATTGCCACACAAAAATTGTACGAGTCTTTCCTCATCTGGGGGTCACCACTTTAACTCAGTTCATTTGCATCAGCTATATCCGGTTGAATAAACAATTGACTAAAAACGTCATAATTCTAATCTTGGGGAATGGTGTACTTTCTTCTGTCAATTCTTTCAAGCATGGTTTCAATGTTTCTATATTGATTAATAAGTTCAACTGCTCTCTTTGAACCGATATCTACTCTAACTAGCCACCGATTAAATTTATCCATTTCAGTCTCATCACCTGCTTCAGTAGATTTTTCCAAAGCGTTCTGGGCTTCTTCACGCTTTCTCTGTCGTGTAGCCAATTCATCAGATTTTAGATCAGGTTTACCACCAAATCCATACACGGGCCTAATACCACTCACAAGCAAAACGAACAATAGCTGCAATTAACTTTGATAATCCTAAAATCAATCTCTATGTTTTTTTCTGATTAAGTATACGTTGTGTAATGAAATAACGATTAAAAAAAAATTTTCACTTTTTCTGTTGTACCAGAGATCCCAAAAAGTAGCCATCTTAAACAAATATAAAGTTTACCCAGTAATAAATCATAGTGATCTTGAATATTCCGCGAAAACAAGATTTTTAATTTTGAAAATAAATAATAACACATTCAGAATCACGCTCTTTTTAATATTCATCCATTTCTGAATCTCCAACATACATACCTATGTCTTTTTGGTGTAAATCTACTGCACAATAATATCGTCCTCATCGCCTTGTTCTCCAAATACAACAGCAATAAAATCACCAATAGACAATTAATGATACATACACACATACATATTACGGCTTAATTAATTTGTAGGATTTTTTTTTTTTAATTTTAATTAAGTATGTAAAATTTCATTAATTTTTTATATCCAGAACGGATATGAGCCTACCCAGAGAACTTATTATGTTCAATGATGTAAAAAGGATATTCTCAAATCCGCAGTTATTTAAATCTTCGCGCACCTAAGACATTGTTGAAAATATATATATATATATTTTTTTTACTAAGTATATCCTAAAATTCCCTACGAATACAATAACGTAGGTCATTAAGTGAGCTATATACACCTACTTTCCATGAAATAGTCTAAATGGATTTGAGTGCTGTAAAACAATGTAACCTGAAAACATCGACTGCATTGCCCCAGAATACTATGAATTATGTTCCTGGAAAACATGGTTTTCAATTCCCTTGGCATTCTTCCCTGAACATTTTCGCGTATATTTCAATTAAGCAAAACAATATGATGGTTGGCGTCTGTTGCAGTTTTTGTTGGAGGAAGTTTACTCTGTCAGCAGCTACCTAATGAGAACAAATGCTAGAGTAGTTAGTGGAGGTGGTCACCGAATGGAATTTATTATACCAATGGGAGGGTGGTAGATTTATTGTTAAATGTTATTTTTTTTTTTTTTGTAATATTAGACACGTTAAAAATGTTACGTATATTCCAAGTAAAAAGTCTATAATTCATTTTTAATTATACATATTCATACGTATATGTATAAAGCCATTACCATTGCATTCCTTATATTGAGCAACATAATACAATATAAAAAGTAAAGCATAACCTTCAAAACACAGATAACGACATGACTAAATCAATTATGCTGAACTTGGTGAATAATTTTAAAAAAGTTTTTCATTTAACTCTCCTCACCGGAGAAAAATCTAGAGATCCATGCAAAATGCAAATTCCTAATAAGCATTTTACGGAATAATAGACATTCTTCGGTCACAATGAATGAAGCTACCTGAACAAATTACGGCAATATATTAGGCCTTAATCGAAGGACAAGATCAAACACCGTTGAAATGTTTGCATTTGGTTTTTAAGTCAATTCGACAATGACAACCAACGAAAGTTCAAATGTGAGGAAAGCTATGAATTTTGATTTATAGGATGATTACGACAAAAATGATTATTGTTCACCTATAGTTCCATGACGATGACAATCTAGCTGATGTCTTTCAAAATTACGACGTGGTACCTCTGTCTAACTACATAATATCGTTACAAGAAAACATTTTAAGTTAAAGATGATGACAAGTTTCCTCATCTCGTACATCTGAGTCGATTTAAATAGTATCCGATTTCAAGATGGACCGCAACGGTTCGAGTGGACTGGCAGCGACGGTGGCGGCGTGTAAGGTTAATAGACGGTTTGAGTTATTTTCATTTAATTAATTATTAATGACTGTGCTGAGCGCTCGTTTTATTTAACAAATTTTTACCAATGTCTGTCTGTTTTTTGGTTTTACACGATTAATTTTTTAAGTTCAGGTTAACGTTGTTATGATTTACGTTGAAAATTATACTGTCGACTAGTATAGACCGGATCTATATAATTTGTTGAAGAATTACGAATTTAGCTCCTATTTGAGTTTTATGTTTTTTCTTCTTTCTTTTTTTATGTTTAATGGATTTGTCACTTCTCTCTATAATCGTTATAAGATTTTAGTGAAAGATCATCTTTAGAATTAGTAAGCCTTTTATATTCGTTAATGATTATTATTTGCTTTGACATTAATATATCTTTATTGATCTTCTAATGATCTGTTCATTTTTTTTTATTTAACAATCTTTTGTTTATAAGAATTTTTTATTTTTTCAATTTATTTGTGTTAAGATTGGCACGTTTCAGTAAGAATGCAGACTCTTAAATATGATATCAGTTCTAAATGTAATCAGAGAAATAGAATGATGATGAAAAGAAATAAATAATGAGAACAATATTGATCAATAATAATCATAAATATTAATATGTAAAAATAAAATAAAAGAAATTCTCTTATTTAAAATGCATTCAAAACAATCCACTAGAGGTCTAAGTTATGCAGGCCAGCTGTCTTGCCGCACCCCTCTTACCTAACCTCGGTACGTTCAGCCCAATTGACTAAATTAATGGTTGAAATCGTTGAAATAAGAAAATGTGACTTAATACATTTTAATATCCATCCATAGAAGTTAGGACATTGTTAGAAAAATCTGCCATCAGTAACATCAGCTATTAATACATCCCTCACGAATTATATGTCAGAAAATTTTCTAACTAATCCTCAAATTCAACGACAGCGTACCCCATCGTTCAAGCAAATGTATTGTTTGTAGTATAATTAGTTTTTAGTTTTTTTTTTACGACAATTTTATTATTATTGTACTGAAGTATGCCTTAATATGTATTCTTAGATCGAATCCGTGCAATCTCAAAGTAATGATTTCTTCCAATTTATCCATACCTAATCAGACATGTCGAAGTGGAAGTGTAAGCCAGTCTATCGGCCAAGAGCTGTGATTCTAAATACACGACTATGTTATATACGATCAGTCTTGCATATTGTGTTATTTTGATCCCCATTAATGGTAAAATTCTTCTTTCGACTCAGTGATTTCTCCGAAGTCTATCTACACTGATAAATCAGTCTTATAAGTATGTACATCTAGTCAGGTCGGTAATGTGCCCAAATAACTTCAGTGATGAATTGAATATTGCGGTTAATTAGTTCCGCCCTCAGAGTTGTTGTCGTAAATTCCTAAATTTTAACCAATAATACTTAACTAGCTAAACTACCCAGAAAACCCTTAACTATCTATTTTGAGTGGAATTCAACCGTAAATAATAAAACCCGCCGCCGTATTGCTATCGCCATTTTGAATATATAAAAACGGCTACGAACGTGGCTTTCGGTTCGTTATTCAAAAGATAATATTTCAGATAAAACTAAGAAGTTCTTTTTATTCCTGTTTCCTTTTACAAACTCATAAAAAACTCAACTTTAATTATCGCTAGTACTGTACTTCAAATTATCGCAATCCAAATAGTTTACTGCGTTCACTTCATTGTTTGAGTCCTCCCGGCGGCGGTGACAAGCTCTGCGATTCTAGAAATTCTAGATTCTCCGAACCTAAAGTTGTTTTTGTTCGTACTTTATAGATGTCGCTTGTCCTTTTCCATTGTACGTAATACGATTTTCCGAAAATTATGTATGTCCGTACTTAATTAGTCATTTCACGCGAAGTATCCATTTCTAATAGATGTCGCTCGTTCTTGATTTTCTTACATATGCACAAGATTGCGAAGAATGCGTTCTTCGTATACCATTCACACCCTAATTCTATGTTATACTGTTCACTCAAAAGATTGAAAAATTAAGACTTGTGTGAACATTGGGTAGAGCAAAATGGATGGAATACTAAGAAAAATTGAGTTCATAGCAGCCCATCTCTGGTGCAGTACAGTTGGCATTCCTTTCAACTACATGTCAAAATCCGCTCCATGGTGCTTTACAAAATATCTAATTCCAGTGATCGACAGCGAATTGACATTTTAAGACAATCAACCTCACAAAGGCAATGTTTTCGGTAAATCGGCTGGTACGAGAAGAAAACGACCAGATATTTTATTTGTCTATATTTAACCTATTTGTTTAAACAATTTTTCCACATTTTTCATGTGACAGATTTCTCCACCAAAAAATACCGTGTATAATTTATTTACAGTCTCGATGAAAATTTTCCCATACTTGTAATGAGTTTTAACGATCCATCACATATCACCCAACTTCGACTAACGGTAATGTATTCACTCAAATGAGTCACCTCATAGAGCGTTACCAGCCTAGTAGAACATAAATAGCGTACAATTTCAAATTAAATATATAACATGAACTGTTCGATCCTTTATTATATATACGTGGAATTAAACCACTTTTTTAAGTTGACAATGGTTTTATAGCTGGTTGGGAGTTTGAATAAAGAGGGAAGTAAGCGGCCACTATATGGATCTATTGTCCTAAACGATTCCTAAAGCAATCCAGTTTAGAAGCCTAAAAAAATAATTATCTACCAGTTCATCAGGATTCATACCTGGTTTACCGAAGGATGCTATTTTACGTCTGACTATTGGTAGGTAGTTTCATCTATCTCCATTCAAGAAATTTAATAGTAAGCAGTACCGACACCAATTGTAGCAATCCGCGTCTTCAGTTGACAGAATGTTCAGCGATTACACTAGATTAGAGTCTAATCGCCGCCCGTACACTGTACATACTTCAAAAGCTCCCCTATTTATAGACAAAACCACCATAATGTTTGCTTAGCATGATTCTACTATCCTAACAACATGCATGAATATGATCTTATTTACCGTCAGCATAAGTCATTATTATTATTATAAATGGGGGTGGGGCCAAAGATCCGACCTCTAAGCACTGTGACCTAAAATAGTTTTTGTAATATGCCACATCCTATCTACCTAGCTGTTCTAGTTTTTTTTTTTTTGTATTTTGATTTACAACGTAGGCTTCATTCCCCAGATTTACCAAGAGCGCAGTTTCATAGGGCAGAGTGAAGAAAGCATAAACGTCAGTCTGGAAACCCCTAGCATTCCTCACTGGACTCAGTGATTACCAACCACAAGCTATCCTAAAGTGTTTTTGACGATTGACTAGTTTTCTATTCAGTATAATCGGTAACTTTCATACCTTTGATCCTTCACCTTTATACGTTCAAACAGCTTAATTAATGGCGAAATTACATTAAGCTTGCAAATTTTTCACAATAAAAAAAAAATATTTTAATATTTAATTAATAACGAAATTCGAAAAACAAATATTTTATTACATATATCTTAGGAGACAACATAAATTCTCTTAACCTTGACTAAATTAAAATTATATCATGGCTGCATAAAACTAGTGACCGACCATACTGTGTCAATTCCCTGCGAAGAAGCTCAATCAAAATGGAATAAATAAAAGCCACATTTTTTTCACTCTCTATGAAGCAACGAAATTCTTGGATATTGAACACATTTCGCAATCTTTAAATCTTTAGTGCAAATTATGATATTTTTCGAACGACCTTCACGGTACAACACAAATCAATAAATGATTTAAGCGCGCGCCTTAAGCGAATGATTGCGCATATTTTCATCTGAATAATCGAATGGGAAATTTGTGCAAAAATTTGGTACAAATTTGCATTAAAAGGTTTTATCTCAAAATATTTCATGGGAAATAAAATCAAACGTAAAATTCACAGAAAAATAAAAATGTGAAATATTTTTTAGACATTCTTTTTATAAATATATCGGAAATGGTGAGAATGTATCCAGTAAGGATGGTACAGAATTTCGTTTTATTGTGTTCAGAATCGATATGAAACTTCTCCTCCGCCTTCGCCTTGATATACCCGGAAAAGGAAGATAAATTGATTTATAAATTGAGGATGGGAATTTTTTTTTCGTACAACACCATAAAGATTTATATTGGTATGAAACTCATTCTTGTATGCTACTGTTTTGATATGTATTTTATAGAAAAAACCTGTTAAGATTTATGGCTTCTATGGAGGAGAACATCTGTTGAGGAATTCAAAAAACTGTTGAATCGAATATCATGTTTATAACAATGTAGATTTATTCGTTTAAAAATGTCACTGGAAAAGCACCCGAATTTAAACATAATCTTTAACGACAATATTGAAACATGTGATAATATTCAGATATTTCAGGGTTCGGCTAACTCTTACCATATTAGATACACGGTGATAAAAATACATCAAAATTAACTATTGATGCCGAAAATCTTGAATTTTTTTATTCAATAGGGTTCAATTTTATAACCATTTCTGTTCTTCATTAAGTATTTTTATATTTAATAAATAGTAAGCACCTCAATAAAAAGAGGGAAAATAAATAGTTGAATTTTCTGCCTTTTGATCGTGGACACGAAGCGAACCTTACTCTCTTTCCAAGTAGAACTTCCAACTCTTCAACATGTTTTTCCCTTTCAATTATTCAGGGAATCCTGTCATTAAGCAATTAATACGCCATGAAATACATACATGGGCCACCGATGTGTCTCTCTTGAGCCACTATATTTGTGACACAATTGATCAAAGGTCAAAAGTGACCACACCACCCTTCGTATAGATACTACTAGATACTATAAATATGTAAAAATTGTGAAAAACATTGTCTTTTTCTTCACCTTATGTATTGGGTTTTATTAATATTCTGTGAAAAAATTTCTGGAATTTACCAATTGTGCTATTCCTCCCTGAGGTCGTAAAAGACCCCAGCGCCTTTATGTTTCTCAGAGAAAGGCACCGATTTTTTTATATTGGCGCCGAATGAATTTCAGTTATCCTTAGTATGCTTTTAAAGCAATGACCGATGATATTATTTAGAAAAATGCATAAATGAATTATTTTTGGGTTCGTTGTCGACCTTGGGACGTAATAAAAGCTTAAAAAGTTTTTCATTTGAAATGAGTTTTTAATAATCTCCTGTTCCATGTCTTCGTTTCATATGATTCATACTCAGATTTTAAGCTAATATCATATAGTTAGGAACAAAATAAAATTCGTGCAATAAACTTCTCTTCTGTTTCTTGTAAACTATAGAATGGATAGAGTATCTCTTTAAGAAGAAACATTTCGATGGATTTTAAACCTGATTTCATGACTTTTAATATATAATATATCTTTGCATTCATTTTTAGCTATCCGATTATCATGCTTGAATTTAGGTATTGGTATTAGCGACCCAATCGACTCATCAATGACGACAGGATTACGCAATAGAATTGATGGTAACCTAATTGCAGCGGTTCTATTGTAGGTAACCTAATTCAAGTGGTCACGACAATTCCAACAACATACGTTTACGGATAACCAAATTCAAGTTGATACCATAAATCATAAAGCATATGTTTGTGGATAATCGAAGTTACCACATATTGATCAATATTCTTTTATTGGTAACCATATTCAAGTAGATAGCACAAAACCTACCCTACAGCTTACGTTCAGGACTTACGTTGTAACGAACCTGTATATATCGAGACCTTTGTAGATCTATTTCTGAGGTTTTTCTATAAGAAATTTTCCGTCGCTTATAACTCATAGTTATTTGATGAAATAATACCATAATAAAGATTCACTTGGCACCTTCAACCTCCCACCTGGATATCCCATTCAAGATTCTAGAAGTTGAACTGGGAAACCTAGAATATCCGTCTCTGAATACAAATCCTCCCGTACGTGAACAACGGAAGACTATTGGATGTACGTGTATCAAACGAAAGCCTTTAGTTGGTACGTGTACAACGGAAAGTATCCTATATCCGGTACGACGGAGAGCTTGTGGTAATACGTGAACAATGGACTCCACTAATCAGTAAGTGTGCAACAGAAAGCCAACCTGTCCCCGTGAGCAACGGAATCCACTAGTTAGTTGTGTACCTCTCAATTAGATTTAGCCAATCTTAAGAAATTGCACAAACATATAGACTTTTTTTATATCATTTTTATTATTTGGACCCCTTACTCCACTACCTACAGTTCTTTGATTTTGACATTGGATATTTACCAAGATGATTAGTTACTCTCCAAATATGTTTTTTTAGTTAAGAAAACCTGTAATGCACGATAATTTTTGTAGCCAACTGAATGTGAGGTTGGCTTGGCTTTTTCTTCTAGGCATTTGCGGCAGACATGGCAGGAGTATTTTATTAGCTTACGATATTAAATGCCTTCTCTTTAAAGATTTTCGGCATCTACATACAAGCATCGTGTCAATCTCCCCTGCCTTGGTATTCCTATACAATTAAAATTTAAATTTAATTGAAATGAATTCCATCAACTTTTTATTGTATTTAGTAAACTCATTTTCTTCTTGATTCTTTCGACCTATCGTCATAATTTTATTTGTTTTACTTATAGCAAAAGTTTACGTCTTAATTATCCTTAATTTCTATTTATTCTTAACAAATTATTTAATTTTTAAAGTTTTTTTCTCTATCGATTCAATTTTTCTCGCGCAATTAAAGTCATCAACAATTCGTAAGGGGACAGCTAAAATTTTATAGACTTATGTAGTAGATCCATGTGTAAACCAATAGTCTTAAGTGTCTTTGGCGTTTGACTTAAAAGGAATTCGACACAAAATTAACAGACATTTTACCACTACAGTTTTCGTTCAGGTAAATTTGCAAACGATATTTCGTTTCACTAAACGTGCATACTATGCTTAAGTTAGAGATTGATGGCCATGAAACTGTAACTTAGCTACATATAGCTGGTATCTAAGTGTCAAAAAAGTTTCCTAACAATATCTATAGTTCCTTTATAAGTCACTTAATGAAGCAACAACAGAATCTCTGGCGTGAAGTAAAGCAAACTGCTTGTTCTTACCCTATATTAATTCTTAAAAACATATTTTTTTTAGACTTCAAATTCACATCTAGTTCGCACAACTCTCTGAAGAACTGAATAAAGACATCTTCTCAAATATATGGTTTTGTAGGCCAACTAGAAAAACAAGATCACATCTTAGACCAAAGTATTTTATTAATAAATTTATTTTAAATATGCTGTAGAGTTTTGGATTGCTTAAATTTATACATTAGCTGCGTCCTTATATAAAATAGAATTTAAATTACGAATATACTGAAGGTAATCTTCTTTAGAAACATATGGACCCGCTGAAATGGACAAATTTTCTTACAGCTAAAATTGAAAATGATACCGCTTATTTTGTACTGAATGAAAATTTCAATATCGAAAGTTTCACTACTAATAAAGACTATATTAGAAAAAAACTTACAAACTATTTATTTTTTCTTACGCACACAAAGCTTATGTAGCTTTCTTTACTTATGCAAGATAAGATAACATTGAAGGCTGTGTCAACATAACTTATTTTAAAATGTAGGAAAGAAAATTGGTTGATATCCTCAGAACTCTGATAACTGCCATTCTAATTATGTGAATCGAATTTTCGGGATATTGTACAAGTACTATTCAAATCGAACCTAGGATAGTGCAGGACGGAAACGTGAAGTAAAAAACAACATTCAGGTCAAAATCATCCTAAGATTTCTGTCAGGGATATGGCTTATAAAATAGAGACATCCACTAATCCTTTCCTTATCTTCTTCCTATGTGCTTTCCATTATAGGGAATCCCAACAGCTTGATTGAAGAATATTAAAATAATGGATCTGTTTCTTTCTTTTTCTGTGCGGATCGCTAAAAAAAGGGAAATCGATATCATCTGTACACAGGATGAAGGTCAGAAAAGCAGTGTACAGTGTACAGATGATTTCGATTTCCCTTTTTTTTAGCGATCCGCACAGAAAAAGAAAGAAACAGATCCATTATTTTAATATTATTCAATCAAGCTGTTGGGATTCCCTATGATGGAAAGCACATAGGAAGAAGAACAAGTTCAAAAAGCTGCCGACAGATCTGTAGAAAAGTAAGATCTTGGCTAAAGCAAAATTGCGAATATCATAACATATATGAACAATTTTCAATGAAACATTCTAGTTGAAATATAGACGGCGAGACTTGTTGCAACAAATCAACTACCAGGGAAGGCGAAGAGACTCAAAGTTTAAAACAAATCATTAGACAAAATTCCTAAATAAACATTAAGCTTGGCAGGACACAATACTCTTGTTGTTTGAAATCTAAGACAAGGATAATAAATATGGAATTTTGCCTCAATAAATGTGTAAAAAAACTTTTAAAATAAACAGCTTTTATAAATAAAATGCACTAAAGTGTAAAAAGTAATTTTTTTCTTTCTCAATACACAAGAAAAGTTTCATTGCAAAATAAGAAATGCTACAACTCAGATTAAATTTTAAAAGTTTGGGCATCCATAATTAAAATCTTAATTTCCTAACTCATACCCAAACTTTTAAGATTTAATCTGAGTTGTAGCATTTCTTATTTTGCAATGAAACTTTTCTTGTGTGTATCACTAAAAAAAAAATTTTTACTTTTTACTGTACTTTATTCAGAAAAATTATTTATTTTAAAAGTTTTTTTTTTAATATATTTTATTTTCGGCTTTTTAGTCATAGACTCTCTCGATTCTCGACTCTCAACACCCGAATCTCAAATCTCGACTCTCGAATCTCGAATCTCTGCTCTCTAATGTTGACTCTCGAATTCGACCGACGCTCAAATCTTGTCGCTCGAATCGCAACTTCCGAATTTCGACTCTCGAATCATTCATACACGGCCCAAATTAGACAACCCCAAGAGTGACCACCCCACCCCAAAACGCCCCAATGCGTAATATCACTCATTCTAAATATAAAAGAAAAACCAAGTAAATCCATTCGCGTTTACTATCCTAAAACTCTTTTATCAGGTACTCAGACACAAAGTTTTCTAGTCAAGGATTTGTGAGTTGATAAAAGTTATTTAAAAAGATTGCTTCGTTTTGTTAAAATACACAAATATTTCGTATTATTTTACATTGATGTGGACTAGTGGCCATTATAGCAAACAAACTTTAGAATTTCATGATGAAAACTCTGTCCCACAAAAGAAACGAATCTACCAAACCTAAAACAAAACCTTATAATGACCAAAACGCAAACTGCTAAGCTCAGCAGTAGCTTCATTTCATTAATTTATTTCTAGTGAAAAACTTTTTCGAATTCTTCAATTTAATTGTTTGGGACCTAATGATGAGACGCACCAAGATTGAAACTTTGCCGGCCTAAAATAATTGATTGTGTGATAGAATAAATAAAACATGTCCTTTTTTGCTTTTCATTTGTACAGGAAAATCCCAAAAAGGTCTACTTAAACAAATATAAACTTTAGCCGGTAAAAAAATTATAAAAATGTATTCTTTATTTATTTCTATTAATGGTTAATTCATTTTTTTCTCTCTACATGTTTGAAAAATTAATCTGCCATGAAATAACTATTTTACTTCAACTGTCTGCACTTTAAAATTCATATAAATAAAAATAAGAAGTGAAATAATTAATGTAAATCAAAATTAATCTATAAAATTGCAAATTGTCTACGACAGTTTTATACCCCCTTTTCAGACTCCAATCTCCTAACACATTCGAAACTTTTTTCAAATTGTCAATCGAATTCTAATCAAATCGCACGCACATGTGACATAAATTCCTTCCATTTTAACTCTTCTTCAAAACGTTTCCATTTATAGGTGCAGTTATAGAAAAATAAAATATGTAACCATCAACTTCAGTCTATCGAAAGCAAAAGTACTTAAAACTGATACAAGATTTTATGTATTGTGATTTAAAAAATCTTACTTAGTTAAGTACCTATACACATACATACATATTTATACCAGTTACTTACCTATTAACAACAACTCAAGACGGTTGCGCCGGCGTGTCGTCGGTAACCGAATGGAATTTGCGATCATCTCATCACCGCCACTCACAAGATGAATCCAACCGGGTCTTCGTATATTTATTTAAAGATGTTGTTCAAACAAGGTCGGAAAGTAGCTAATCGTACGCATTTCAGATATACTTTACGTAACACACCACTTTAGAGTACCTAGATAACTAGAGAGCGACTGACTAGGTCGTAGCCCCATGTCTATCATCTGCACGGTTGAGACTGGTTTTTGAATTGGTACCCAAAATAAAGGCGCCATGCTTGTCAAAGATGCGAACAACATCTCAAGCAAGACAATATATTTATGTAGAGTTAAAAATCAGTAAAAACCAAAAAGTATTTAAATATCGGTCGGCTTGAACTCACTTATCAACTTTCAATAAGTTAATTATACATGAACCACAGAACCGTTAATAATCATTATATTATCATAATAAATTGATGAAACACTTTAAATTTATTAATTTAAGGTCATATTCGAGATAACTTGAGTCACACAGCGCCGAAAATTACTTAATTTCGATAGGATTACCCGAATACATGAATTCCAGTGAAAGTAAATGAATTACTGTCTTGCGGTCATTTCAAGACGGTGGTGACCTGACTTCCCGTCATAAAGATTTTATCTCTCTGCTGTACCCAAATCTGACTTGCATCCCGCAATTAAGCATTATTTACAAATCTGACATTTTTGCAGTGCATTCATGGAATTCACCTCAAGCTAAAGCTTTTAGTCGTCTTCTTTTTCTGGTATGTAGCAGTCTCTCTGGTTTCATTTGAGTCAACGAAGAAAACAACTGACCGAAAGCAGACAAAGTGGCTGCAATTAATAATGACCGTCTGCTGCTGCGTTAATTTTTGAATTTTATCCGAAGCGATAATAATTCTTTCATGCATAATTTTATTTATTTTTTTTTTATATGGACAGAAAAAAGATTAACGCTTTTAGTTTATACAAATGTGATGCCATCCAAGAATGGTATGTTAAATATCAGGTATATTAATATACAAGCAAGTGGCGTCATCTTTGACTTTTCCAATGTTATCTTAAGATTATGATCGATTCTGGAGGCGACAAGTAAATCTGTAGGCGCTCTAAATAAAACTGACTAAAAATATGTTTATACATTTTTGTGTGTGTGTGTTTAAGGTTTTTCATTCAGGATGTTATTGACATTGAATTAAAAGTTTTAAACACTATGTGGAATAATAAGAAGAAAAAAATTATTTCTAATTCTATGGGTAAACGGGTTCATTTGAAGAGAACATAAGAAGGTGCGGTTGTGACATTTAAGTCGAAAATGTGATTTACTGGATTTCTACTAAAAATTAAAAACTAATTGATTGAAGTTTAATAGTAGACCTCGACCGAACTTGTTCAGTATGATTTTTAATTTTTAAGGGCAGATAGATGACAAAATTAATTTTTTGGTATTTCCTAATATATGTATATTTAAATATTACATTTTTGGGTAATTTTTTCGTCAATTTTGATGATCAATTTGATGTGGCATAACTATAATGCAAGATTTAATATAATTAGTTGTCTTAATTCGCCTGACTGGATAATAGCGAAAGGTCTACCTATCCTAAAATCAGGGAAAAATCCCTCAGAAGCATCTAACTATATGTCAGTCAATATTCTAAATACTTAGCATATCCCAGATATTTAAGACGCTTATACAAAAATTAATAAAGCACATCAACGAAAATATTCTACTTCCCGCGAAGTAGTTCAGTTTCATACAAAACTGTAGAACAATCCACCAACTCGACAGATAAAAAAATCATATAAAGGCTCAAATGTAGCTATCTTATTCCATGGAGGTGATTTTTCTAGATATTCTAGATATCTGAAAAGCATTTGACTCCGTATAACACCACAGTTTGATTTGCAAAATTTTAAAATTAAATAACCCCAAATAAGTTGTTAAGATCATTCAAAGTCTCTTAACAGAAAGATACTTTCACGCAGCTAATAAAAGTAATCTACACTAATTCCTTAAAAATATAAGCGGGCGTTCCTCAAGGCACAGCACTGATCTTTTCAATATATGTACATATATCGAATAGAATTAACCAAATTACCTGTAAATCACACTTTTTTGCAGACAGAATTATACTTTACTAATCCGACTTAAACCCTGTCTTAATTATTAACAACCTAGCAATGAACTTAAAATTACTTTCATGGTATTTTAAACAGTGGTAATTAAAATGCAATCGATCAAAGACTTCTTGTATATACTTTAGTAGAAGAAGAAACTACAAATTTTTACCTCCAAAGACCTAACCGATTTAATAATATAATAACACCGTCCTCAGAAGTTAAATACTAAGAAATGATCTTGGATAAAACCTTAACATTTAAATATTACATTAATAAAATAACCCAAAAAATAGATACTTCAATAAAAACTTTTTATCCCCTCATTAATATAAAGTCACAATTAAGCACTGAAAATAAACCATAGCTATAAAATTCCAAGTACTAGTCCCAGTATCAGAACCTGGACTTAAAATCTATAAAATTCAAGTACAAGTACTGGTAATGATATTTAAAAAAATTTCAAGTACCTACAAGTCCCGCTGCTGGTACTTAAAATTTTTTTAAAAACAAGTCCAGGTACTGGCACTGGTACTTATAAGTCCCGTATATAAGCTTAAGTATCACATAAGTACCAAAGTACGCACTTACTACAAATACCGCTATGACAATATTTGTACTAAATCCGTTCTTTGGTACTTATGTTTACATATGAGACTTATAAGTACCAGTACCAGTACTAGTACCTGGACTTGTACTTCAAAAATTTTTAAGTGGCTACCGCAGTATCGTGAAAATTTTTTAAGTACCAGTACCGGGAGTTGTACTTGTACTTACAAAAAGTTTAAGTCCAGATCCTGGTACTTCTACTAGTATTTAAGTATCAATTTATTCAAGTACAGGTCTGCAATAAACTTCTTATATATAGAACAGTGATATAACTCGCTCTCACTTATGCATGGGCGATATGGTCTGATTGTCCCAAAACTAATCTAAATAGACTTCAATGAAGTACAATAAAATGCAAAGAATGATGATTGAAAATACAAATACAAAACGACTAGAAGATATTTGCAAATGGGCACTTAATAAATTGTCATGAATTCTATTATAGTAGATTTAGTCTAAGTATTCATTATTTAGTCACGTATTCATACATATAAGTAGGTTAAGTATTAGGTAAAATCCTTTAAGCCTGTTTTATAGTTCTAACAGAGAGAAGACTTTGATAAAATTTTTCCTTCACTACAAATCATCTAAACTCCAACGATTATATTCAATATGTTTAGTATTTACTAATATAATTTATTAGAATATTAAGAAACCTATAACTATTTCATGCTCGCTCGCATAGCTATAATATTAGTAAGTGAAACAAGCTGTATTTTTACATATATAGCTAATAAAGTTTAATTGAATCTGGCTGATCATTGTATCCTTATGTGTATGTAGATATGTATATAAGTATGTATCTCAACACGGCCAAATAAATAATACCCATGTAGATGGTACCTTTTACCACTAATCGGGCATATTGAATTTTTAAATTAGATTCTAAAAGAGGAAAGAAAAAATTAATTACAATATATTCACAGTTATTGCAATGTTACTAATTTTATTGTCCATTCACCGATCGCAGTTCCATGAGCATCCTCACTAATCAGTGATTTTCTCCATCTACAGATTTCTTCCTATATCATTCAGGTACAACAGCCAAACTAGTTATTCGCGTTTATTTCCATTTATTGAATTCCTATTGGATTCGAAAAGTCCCGAATATCCCAAGGAGTTAATAATATATTACTTTCCAATAATTATCATGGTATATGCATATCTATCTCTGATATCTTCATAAATAGAGTGAAAGAAAGATCCTATGTTCAAAAATTCTAAAAAGATTTCATCACAATCTTAACAGAAACTAACGAATACAAACAAAAACTTCAAAGAAGCAAAAGTAAAACACAAAGTTAAATGAGAAATTATCTTGTGACTTATTACAATTTCAGGGAAGATGATTACTCTTAACGCATTGGAAAATTCTCTGCAGAACAAAATTTATGCGATTAATATAAGCTGTGTTCTAGAACTCCCATATACTGGAGAGAACAAATTGTTCTGTCGATTGAACCGAACTATTTGTACTGTTCGCTTCATTTAAATCTATATATGAAAATGTATGAGGCGTTCTTTTGTGTATCTTTTGTTCTGGTCTGTTCTACGGACACAAAAGAACACAGCTATAGTACTCCATATGAGTTATAACCCAACTAAAGTACAACTAAACATCGTTGACATTTCATAATGTAATATAGGTAGATGTTGCAATCCCCAATGATATCTGGGAAATCTTTCATATAAAGGTTACATAGAAATGGAAGAGGCCAAAATCTGGATCATTTTGGCACTCCCATTACCAATGAAATTACAAAAGCAAAATGATATCCGACATTCATTTGCTCAAAACTGTTACTAAAGAAGTGGAATTCCAAATTCGAGTTAAGAGTATCAAACCGTATCCAGGATGTAGATTAGATTTAATACTCCAAGACTAAAGGCCTTGGAAAAATCAAAAAAGTTGAACACAACAATACTGTTTCTAACATGTTTTTTTTCGAAAATCGAAGGAAACCCTTAAGAGATCAGTTTCACAGCTACAAGAAAAGCTAAAACCTGGCTAGCATTGATTTAATTTGATTTAATAGGTGCCGATATCTTGTAGGAAGGGAGTTTCCTTAGGCACAAATATAAAAATATAAAATCATTTGGACCGAGGTTATGTTTCCTAGGAGGAACATTATAATACAATTTTTTACAATACAGCGAACTCAGAAACATTCACCTCAAAATAAAATTACAATCGAAAAAGAATACGCTTTTGGAATCTAAAAGGAATGGGCAATTTGCTTCTGGTTTAATGCTGCTAACAGCCCCAGCGCAGCAATTTCCTGAACTAAGCCATAATCACATATGAATTCTTATCACAAGTGGTCCAAAGCAGACTGTAGTCAAGTGAAATGTGTATTTCAAATATTGGGGTCGATATCAACTCTCTAATCACCCTTGATAAGAACATTAATATGTCTGCCATTTTTTCAATGGAGCATTAATATCCGGTACGCCGTTATTTATCGTTTTTGGCTATATAACATTTCCGGCATATGTATCACCTCGAAAAGCGTTTCCTCCTGCCTACTTTTCTTTCATGGTTTATAGCCGGTCCTCCCTTATATTATCTACTGTCCTACTTATGAAAAATTCCCTCACCCTTTTTTTCTAGCGGCTCCGAAATATATATTTCAGAGAAGCAGGAAAATATTTGCAGAGCTACTTGCATTTGATAAGGCTTTAACTGTCACCACAGGCATTAACCTAACAACAGCTAAAAACCTTCCCCGAACAAATAAGCGACAATGGTAACCCCAACAATGGAAAGGCTCCTCCAAGCTGATTACCTAGTATACGGAAAAAAACTATTCAGGAAACTGAAACAGAGCTTGGAGAATAATAGCCAAGAATACAGTCCTATTTGGAGGGAGAGGCTATATGGAAGGAAGATATAAAGCTCACAAATTAAGAAGAAAGCAAACTTCTCTCTTTTTTTTATATTTATTAAGCCAATTTCCCTATGACACAAAGCACAGCATGGCAGAAAGAAGGCAGGCAAAAGATTAGGGTCAGGAGAAGAGTGGCGGAGGTGGTGATGTATGTCGCCATTAAACTTCCGCAGATTCTATGCCAAAGGAAAGACAGAGGATTGTAGACTATTCCACAATTGTAAAGTTCGGGATAAAAAAAGCATCACGGAATTTTAATGTACGGCCGAAAGTAATTTGAAGGGTAATAGGATGTGCGCGGTTTACAACGCCAGCATTGCGTGCAGGAATCAAGGGAATCGTCAGAACATTGACCATACTTGTAGTAATAAAGAGGCGAAGGGCATCCGATATTGCGGCGGTGCTCGAGTGAGTCGATATGACCAGTTATGGCCACATCGCCAATGACCTTGAAGGCTCTCTTCTGGGAAATATCTAATAAAATTAAGGCTGTGTGACCATTACTAAAATATCCACCAATCTTAAGTGATATGTTAAAATTTTTAATATTTCCAAAAACACGATGAAATTCCTAGGTTTCATTGAAAGATACGAGTTAAATTTTACTCAATCACACTTAATGAAAATTTACAACTCTGATATAAGGCCTAGATTACAGGAATAAAACTTTCGAATATCCTTTTCCTTAAACATTGGCGAAACGTTGGTATATTTTTCACTCTCTTGTCGCTACTTCTATGGTTATTGCTACCCTGTCGAAATCTTCAGCCTGATTCTATGTTTTCTTCTATGCATACGAGACGAGCTTATCCACACACTCCTGAAATTCTATTTTCTCGTATCGTGAAATTTAGTGTATCTTTCGTAAGAGCAAGATGAATATGGAACAGTTTACTATCTTTTATTTTTATACTCTAGAATGAAATCATAGGGTATATACTAAGTTTGTCATTCCGTTTGTAACGCATAGAAATAATATTAAAAGTTATTTTGATGTTTGCATGTCCGGCTGTCCGTCCGTCTATCTGTCCGTTCTCACGATAACTGGAGAACGCGTTCACTTAGGAAATTGAAATTTTACTTATGGGGTTTTTAAAAAAAACGTAAATTTAAATTCGAAAATGGGATAAATTGGGTAACTCCGTCGTAGGGTTGCCATACAAAACTTTCGTTTTTTATTACATATTTGAACACTGCTTGAGAATGCGTCGGCGTAGAGAGTTGAATTTTTGTTCATTGTATTTTCATAGTAATAGCAAATAAAATTAAAAAATGGAATAAATCGGGCAACACTTTCTCAGTTCGAGACATTTTTATTGTACTGAAAAGTTTTCAGAATATGAAATCCTATGAAATTGGTTATAATCATTTTTACTACCCGACGAATCATTCAAGAAATATATGCGAAAAACCACTTCAAAATTCAAACTTGCACAGATGGATGACCATACGAAATTGCATACGGGCATTCATCTATGTAGGTATCATAAGAATTGGTTTCTCTCCCTTTTCTTTCTCAGTTATGAACGAGAGGTGTACATCGTCGCCTACTAGATTTTACCCAGTAATCCCAGGCTCCCAACCCCTATCTCCTTTCCTACAAAACCTGAAGTTCAAAGCATTTGAAAAAACACTAAACTCGTTTTTTTTTCTTTACAAAGAATCTATTTTTAAACCAAAAGTTGGTTATTTCTATTTTATTTCTTCAAAAATATAGCTATAATTCAATTAATTGGTCTGACATTTATATTTCAATAAATTACTCAATATCTACGCTAATAATGCGCTCAGCTATTCTAACAGATAAACCTCTAAAGAAAAAAAAAAACAAACAAAAATTATTTAAAACTTATATTATGAGCTACAACCTTGATTTTTCAAGTGGTATTTCTCCAATACCATCCAATCAGACCAGAGATTTGATTGTAATAAATTTAATATTTATCATATCTTAAAACTTGTGCAATTCCATTTCATAGCTACTTAAAGAATATCTATTTATGTCTGACAAAGTTGTTAATAGGCAGAAAATTTATTGAATTCATTCACCTTCCCATGATGGCAAACATAGAGCAGAAAACAAGCCGATCATGTAAGAGAATTCTCCTCTTGGTTTCTTGGTTTTCATACAAAAATAAATACATAAAATTTGAAGAGGTTTTTCGAGATTCATTTGATAGGTGTGTGTGAGGTGCTGTACACCTGATACTTATGTATTATTTGCTAATCAAAGATGATTTCTAACTAAAGATATTCTAGGCAAACAACCAAATATTAATCAATTATTATTACTGATTTTACTTAAAAATTAATTAACTCGTGTAAGATTAAGTTTCAACTCACGGATAGATGAAATTCATCTTCTTTTCTTATGCGTGTTTTAGATTACTCACCTGAAAAGAAGAAAAAACGATAATTAGTATAAATAAAATTGAATATAAAAAAGTATAAAATTCTCTTATTTGACGTCTTTCAACTTAACTTAACAGGGCATGAATAATACAAAAACTATAGAAACGATTTTAAAAATCAAGGAATGCCATACTTAAAATTTAGCAAAATAAATTAAAAACTAATTTATACAGAACAAACAAATAAAAAAAGGTAAGAAACCCGTAGGTACATATAAATCACAAAGATATCAGAAGCAGACTTTTCAAGGAAGCCCTAACCAGGGTTTCAATCTTTTGTCGTATACGCCAAAATTAAATAAACTCTTTTCTGGTTCTTTTGCAATTTTATCCTGTCTGGAATGACAAGAATGAACTGAAAATTACACTTTAAAAACGAAAAGCCTTATTTAAAGCTTAAGGACATGCCATACTATAAGTTTATTGCGGCTGAGATTTGCTTAGCATAGTTTAAACTAATTAGTTTGTCACAACCTCAGGAGCATCTTTTCATATTTGTTGTGATATATTCTGTCGTTTATGGACTATAAATTCATTTTAGTTCATTTTGTGGTAGATAAAACTGATAAAAAAATATTTGCAACATAAAAAGAAGTACGACAAAATTATGGTCACATGTCAAAGTACGTGACAAAAATATACGACAAAAATATATAACAGAAGATGTATCCCAATGGCGAAACAACCAACTTATATAATTTAAAGGGAATCGGGAAAAGCTGTCTACAAGGCAGTTAAAAGCTGTATTCTTCTGGTTCCATGCAGGGCATTGCAAAAACACACGAGATTGCAAACTGAGTTTATTTGTACGGTGCATAAAAGTAAAAAAGGGGTTTGAAGAGAAAATAATAAAATTGCTATGACTTAAATCCTTGCAAAATGTTAAAATAGAACATGATAAACATCGGAGTAAAATTAGGCAGGTTTATTGTTGTTTTTCTTAATTAAAGTCATAGCACTTACATTATTTTCCTTATACTGTAAAAAAAATAACCTACTTCTATCCATCCACCCTGCAAGTCAATTCAATTAGCAATCTGTATTCTGGTACTATGCACTGTATGGAACCAAAAGAGCACATATGTATAACCTATAAATTTATCTTTAATGGTCACATCCAAAATTATGGATAGTGCGGAGCGATAGTCACATCAACTAGTTGCGAAATATTGGTCCAATTTAACTGGACGGTTATTTTAAGTCACAGAAATTATCCACGAAAATTTCCTTAATTTCAAAAAATAAAAATTAATAGAAGTAATTTTTGGAAAACAATATATAAGAATTGGGAATTTTCGTGATCGTTTTAAATGATCTTAAAGTTATCTCGCAATGAACAGTTATTTTCTAGAAAAGTAATAATTGGTTTGTCGCACCAACAAAAATGATAAACAAGTCGCATTACTTTTCGGCAAACATGTCTTCGTCAACTATAAGTACCTTAACGAAAGTATCAAGAACTAATTTGTATATTTAGTGAACGGCGACTATTCTATACGAATTTTCGTCAGTCTTCCAACATTCAGATGTCGCGTCCGTCTATTTTGATGTGTACGAAAAATAACATCTTCATGACAAATTTGATTTTTAAATAAAACATGGCAGTAAATTTTTCCAACAGCAGTTATACAAAACATAATAATAATACATTACTTTTCGGAATCTGTACTCATGGTCCTGACCCCTGTATCATTTTAATTATAACATTGGCGGTATTATTTCGGTGCATATCCAAGAACCCCGATGCCACATCAGTATTTTTTCTATTTGACTACTGTCATAGTGATACTTTTCGAATAACGTATAACTGGAGGCTAAGAAAATTCTTTAGTCAGGAGGTAATTTTTGAAAAATTAATTCTCGTCGCTCCAGCTCTTCTCGACGCATGAATCGATAACACAAGCCTCTCATTTCTTGGGAATATCTTGGGTGAATTCCAGGAAATCTTATAATTTTCTTCTTGTTCTTCTTCTTTTTCTTCTACTTATTTTAATTCATCTTCTACCTCTTCTTCTTCTTCTTCTTCTTCTTCATCTTCTTCAACTTCTTCTTCGACAATTGCACTTTTTGTGTGTCTAGCAAATAATGCCACCTTAATCTACTTTTGGGTCTTTTTCAGTCCTATGTGGTTAGGCTAAAGTGGCGGCTATTGAAATATCTACGATCAGCCACGCTTAGGCCACCGATGAGCCATTGTGATACCTCATTATCTGGACCCTGCGCGGTAATGATTTAAGGATGGAGTATGTTAAAATCAGCCAGCTATGATCTTTATCATGATCTCCAACACTTTGATTGCTATTGCCCCGATTCGAAGAAAAAGTAGGGATCAAGAATCTATGCTTGACAAGGTTGGGACAAAATCAGGTGAATAATTTTCATTGATACCCATAGATGTTGTTCGAAAAGCTCCTGTAATACCTAAACACGCACATCTCTGTATTTTAGTAAGGATTTTCAAATAAGTCAATTTGTATAGCCCTGCAACATACCTAGTTTCCATGTTATCGAAATAAGTCATACAATGGTGCACTGGTACAGCTAGTATACGATGCGATGATGATTGCTCCATCTCTTGCCAAAAGTTTCCTAGCAGCCGTAAAGTTCAATGGCCGTGTTTTGACGTGCTCATTCACATTTATGCTTCAGTCTGATTTTAAGTCTACTATCACTTCTTCAGATTTCAATTCGAGGGTAATAAGTATTACCATAGATGGCACAAGAACCCGATGGCTGGGTAGTCCATTCCGAAATGGACCACAACATTTTAAGTGATATATACGTCGAGTGATTCATATTTTCTCGCATCTGCCTTGTTGAGGAGTTCTGTTAAAGAAACATATGCTCTGGTATGCCATGCGATATCTAGTTCGTGTATTATCTATGGTATTACCCAATTTCGGAAGAACTAAAGTCTTGATAACTCTTTTCTGTTGTAATATTTCTAGATTTAGCAAGACATTTCATTGTTGCTATGCAAGCATTTCTCCTTCCTTAATATAAAATTTTCAACCCGATTCTGTTTACGTATTTTGCTGGGTATACATTAATTTTCTGTCTGAAGGAGACGTCACAGTGCAATTTTTTTGAAAACATTTTAAACGTTAATTAAGAACCTAAATTTCAGTAAATCTCACCTCCTGTAGTTCTTTGAATCATATTGTCCCCTACCAGAATTGTTACCCCGACTAAGTAAAAATTCAAGCATGCTGAAGCACGCCTACCACTTAGCTAAAACTATTTCTCTCGCTGTGAACCTAAGATAAAGGTAAATTTATTTATCAACAAAATGTCACAAAAAAGTTATGATCAATAAAAGATGAAACACGGCATGTCACTGCGACCGAAAGTGTTCACATAAATTAAGAAATCATCGGTGGTTTATCCTCATTTAGCAAAGTCATGAACTGCATTCTAAATAAGTCTTTCGCAAGTTGTTCTGAAGATTTCCTTGAAGATTCTTGTAAGTATCTAACTGCTAAAGATCAATTGTTAGGTGGGTATGCATCACATAGCTAGGTTCACAGTCTCATCTATATAGCAGTTCCGTAAATCACATCTTGAAGTAATCTTCATTTCATGAAGACTTTTACTATATGGAACAAAAAAAAATAGAGTTCGTTATAGAACTATTCTTCTCTGCATACGTGCATAATCTGCCAAGAGAATGGAATTATCACAAATCCCTATCCCTACTGAAAATAATGCTAACTGTACACCCACAGACGGTATCGATTGATCATGATAAACATCTCTCAAGAAACAATGCCAAAGATGTTGGTAATTAAGAAATTGCTCACGAGTACCAAAGCAAAGTGATGACATTTATGAAATATCACTGAATTAATAATGAATTTTTCTTGAAAGTAAACATATTTTTGGCCTATTTTCAGTGAACGTTGCTTCTAAGATGCCAATGAATTGTAAATTTTTCTTATTACGTCATTTAACGACAGCAATGATGTTGATGGTGGTGATGATGATGATGATGATAATAATGTAGAGTTGGCGGATTGTGCTAAGTAGATTGAATTACAATTCGTTCCGGGATAGGTGTGTTCCCCAGAGAAGAATATTCGCTTGGATATGATGAAATTTGAATATTCAAAACCAACTCAATTATGAGTATATGCGCCTACCGCGTGGTTAAAGAACTTGAAAGTGAGAATTACGTGGGATGAATTCTGCCGTGCGGAATATTTGTCTACTCATTTGTGTAAATATCACCATCATCATTATTGATTTGAGTTAGGAGACGCCACTAATAAAAGTCAAACTATATATATGAGTCACAGAATAAAAACTGTAAGCTTTGCATTACGGAATACTTAAAAGCGGAAATATGTATAAAAGAATTATCTTAACAGCTATTCCGTTGTTGTTATTTAAAAAAAAGACAACATGGATAAGTCGAATTTTTTGGTATTCTAAATTTTTATTATGAATATGAGCCTGAAATAGAAATGCTGTGATTATTGACAAAAACTGAACTATTCATGTATATTTAGAGGTTCTAACATCATAAGTTATACTAAATCTGAATTCAGTACGATTTAAGAATGATCGACTGATTAATAAATGATTCTCGATGGATATTCCGAAGATTCCATAAAAAAGGCGTCTTTTATAAGGTGAACAGATGATGTAGAGAAAATTTCAAACTCTTAAAGCTTCAACAGACTTCCAAAATTAATTCAGAGTTTAAATTTATAATTTTCTTACAAATCTTGATTAAGAATTTCAATCTTGAAAGGGCAGGTCTTTATTAGCGTTTTTGACTGGAAAATTCAAAACGCCTTTAATTTTGCACACGGAGTTTATTAGTTGATGTGGAAGGCTATTATAATAGCCTATAGGCTTCTAATTTGAAATATCAAATCTGATGTTGACACGAAGTTTTTTTTTTAACTATAGCGGACAATTTATAATAAAAAAGGTACGTAAAAATTTCAAAATTTCCAGTGTAAGATCTTATAACTCAGGAATAGGTAAGGGTACAGGTGTTTTAATAATATTTCGAAAGAATGAAGAGCTGTACGCTAAATGATGTACCGCATATCAATAATGCTCAGATTCAATAGAGAGTATACAAACGATTTCATAAATAATACTATATTTGCCCCGGCTTACCATTATCCTGTGCAAAACAGCTGGTATAAGGCCCTCCGCACACTGAACGCAGCACAGCATAAATAACCTAGGGTAGGATGGCGTAGGTTGTTGTAATTATACCCACACAGCAGGTCGCTCATTTACTTGTGTATAAGTATTACAAAAACCTACGCTACCCTGCCCTAGGCTGTGCTCTCCTGTCCTGCGTTCAATGTGCGACGGACCTAAAGCTACTAAGAGAATGAAATTAATCAGTTATCAAAACTGTCTTTTTTTTTATGATAGAACCACATATAACATATACAAAAGGTCTTGAGTTATTCAATTCTTATTTTCCATTTCACATTAAGAGGAGTAAGTAGTCAGCAAAAGTTTCAATTCAGATATCAGCGAGCCTGTAGGGAATAAAATTTACTATACGTAGATTTGTGTCCTGAAAGTGAGAAAATTTATATAAAATTAGCCTAGGCCTAGAGCACAGACCACATTAGAGACATCTAGCTTAAAAGATATATAAAAAAGAAAAATGAATGTATGCAGTTCAAATAAATTGAAAATTTTTAACAAGAATTAACTCTTCTATATTTTTTTTTGCACATAATTGTTAAATATACCATTTTACTTTTTATTCCCATAACTTTCAATGAAATATTTCAATTTCTCGTTGATGAACTATCGGGAGAAAACACAAGTACTAGTAGAGCCTAATAATTAAAAAAAAAATGCCACTCAAAATGAAAAACCTCGACGTTATTCACTAGATCTAGGCTTTATCTTTGTAAAATAGTCAGAAGCTATTGAAATGAGAATACCCACTAACAGGAACCTACGATCTAAGTGCGAAGTACCTTATATATCACAGTAAAAAATTCGGAGTTCCGTGAACAGCGAAAGGGTGTTCAATGAGGTCCGTATATTTTCGGAATACATTTGTTCCTTTAAAGGGATGTAATTATTATTACGTATAAATATAATTTTCCCAAGCTCTGGTATAGGATAATTATTACTATGTGTACGATGAATATTAAGATCCTCTTCAGAAGTATGATATATACCCCGATCGGAAATACATTCAAAACCCCAATTTTGTGTAATTTTATACCGAATCGCGTATACAAATCTGATTTAAATGTTTCTTTCGGACAGGAAATGCCGATAGGTATCCGTTATTGAGAAACAAAAATATTTTGATTTTATAATATCCAAAACTGTTTAGTGCATCGACATGAAATTGTTTTGGATATGATCTAAAATTAAAATGTTTTTAGTCTGCTATGAAAGATGAAATGCGCCTTTACTTTTGTGCAACTTCGCTCCAAAGGAATTTTCGAATATTTTTTACGCGTAAAACAAAAATATTAAAACTACATGCTATCCCGACACTTGTAGCTTGCACTTGTAAAACACGCTGCCTCAAATATCAAATTACGAATGACACTATTTCATAATTTTCGTTAGGCATGATAGAATCTGATGCATTTTACACTGAACGGAGTTTAGATACAATTTTGTTTGGGAGACTACAGTTAAATTACACCGAACGAAGTTTTATAGTAAATATTTTAAATAATTTTCCACTAGGTGTTTTTGTTATCCGGATGGATAATATTTTTGAGGTTTTCATACAAAATATGTCTCATTCGGATATACATAGAAGGGAATTTTTATAACATTCGGGGTAAAAAATTTAAAACTCCATGATCATGGGGTATAAATTATTTAAAATCACCCAAAAATCGATTCAAAATTCATGTTATCCAGGGGGGTAAATTTACACCAATTTTTTTTACTGTGTACATATATATATCCTCTCTGTTTTCTTTCTATACTTTTAATACAAACATGAATATTTGTGATAGTTACGTATGCGAATAACGAATTTAAAATTATTATTTTGTAATAACTTGAAGTCTTGGCCGCGCATATTTTGTCTAATAATTGTGTGCAATCCATTCTTCGGGGAACCCGTGCAATATTCATCTTCGCATACATGCCAAAAGAAAGTCTAAATAATTGCGCTAGGCTGCCTTCAGAAACTTTATTCACGATTACCTCTACTCTTCGAAACTTTTATAATACCAAATGCCAATGCTTTCAAAACTTTTCCCGGGGTATAACCGGTAGGCTCTCATTTTTCTTCGTATCACGTATCAAATTTTGTGCAATCAACCCTAAATAACAATAAAAATTAGGAAATTACCTGAAATTACACTATATTTTAACTTAAAACTTAAACTTAAAAGGATCTGTCGAGTTTATTCCAATTTCGACCTGTACTACACTGCTGACAAATTTTATTATAATAAAAGTCCTAAGAATTCAAAGAAAAACTGAAATTTACAACAAGAAATCAAAAGTTAAAATTTGTGATTAATTCAATTCTTAACCAAAATCCTCATCAAAAGAAGAAGACGAAAAATTGCAAATTGTAGATTTCACTGCAGAATGTTAGTAGGAATTTACACCACGGCAAGTGGTGAATCTTACCAGCGTACCATTAATAGTGCAGAAATAATCCAAATCTATTTCACAAACTTTTTTCTTTACATATTTCCCAGCCTGATAATTCCAAATATCACATAAAAATTAGATAATCATTTCTAGTTTGTTCTATCTGAGTTAACAGGGAAAAGTAGGAACTTATTTGTAAGTAGATTTAGGCTTAATTCTACTACTGGATATGAATATCAATCATATAATCTTTTTCTAGGGTTCGTCTTGCGCAGTGCAGTCTTGCATTATCGTGTTGCAGAATAACGCCTTTTCTGTTGACAATCACTAGATACTCTTCAATAAAAGATTGATTTACTCGATCCAATTGTTCACAGTAAAGATCTGTTTTCACAGTTTGTCCAGGTTTCAGCATTTCAAAATGAACGATCGATGGAGGATCGGTTAGGTTAGTTTTCTTCAGACATATTAGGCGGGACCCAAATACCTGCTCTGCTTACTTTACCAATCAGCTGCAAATATTCTTGGATGGTCGACCAAAGTTGGTTAAAAGTATTGGACAGTGCCTCCATTGTCTGACACGATTTACTTCCACTTTCACTTAAATGTTAAAGAAATATTGACATGTGCAGAAACGACATTACCTTCCGGTCACCCTAATATATATCATAACCCTTTAGATGATCACTTTTATATTCAGCTTAACCTCAAAAGCAATACTTTTGATAGGTCAGCTGCTTTCATATCGAAATTTACACATCCTCTTGAGCATGAGTAAAAATGTGTAACTTTGTGTACGAAGGTGAATTTCAACAATTTAGATAGTCAACAGGCGGTTTCTGTAGAAATTACCGAGTAAAAAGTTGTCAGTTTACAGACCGACCTAATAAGACATAAGATGAAAATTCGCCTGAAATTATAACAGAAAGGCATTAATGCACTTTTGACAGGATTTGACAGAATTAAAAACTCGAGTAATTGCATAACCTGAATTTCGGATTTAATTTTAAAACTTGTCTCATTTCTGACAACATTTCAGTTTTGAATTCAATTAAAATGTTAAGCCGTAGATTGTACTCATATATGACCTAAGCCGCTGGCATTTAATTAACTTAACTTTTAGTATATTTTAGTTTTTAATCAACTAACAAATCTCTTTTACTTTCCATAATCATATAAGATTTTCACAGGAGGAGACATAAATGGGCTTGAGATTTTTTAAATACCATTTTTTATTTTTTGTGTATCCTTTCACAAATTTACACCTTTTTTAGTTATGTACGATAGCAATTAATCAACAACAACACTGTTCATTATGTATAATGTCCAGTAGAACTATAAAAATACAATAAAATATTTTTAAATTTATAAATTCGTGCAATTCAATAATTTGGATTAATAAAATCGTGACTTCATGATTTAATTTAAATGTTAAGGTTAAGGTTGATGTATTTTCCACGTGTAGCTTTGATTAATTGAACTGTTGTCACTTTTTTTGCATCATTTTTTTACTCACATAATTTTTTGGATGTTTTACAATGACTAACTGTCATAAAAGAACTGATTTATAATACTTCCAAAAATAAATTCAATTTTATTAATTTTTGTAAGAAAATTCCAACAAAAAATTTACAAGATATTTTATGTTGTCGATATTAGAAGGAACTACATCAAAGTTTATGCGTGACTTGATGTAAATTATCTCAAATAGGAAACTGAGACATAATGGCGTGAAGGCAATCATCACAGAATGTATTTTGCCATCAGAAATGGGTGCGGTAAGTGAATCTAACATTTTCTGTTTTTAGTGTTATATCGGTAACAAGTTTCTATTTAGATGCTGTTTTTTCGGCTCTTAATATATATTTTCGCACACACATTTATGTAGTAATTCCATATACCTATCGATTTCAGATGATATGGAAAAATATCTGGATTCATCGTCGCCGAAATTTTCAAATGAACTTGCTTCGTAGATTTAATTTTTACTGTTAACGGTTTCTTTGTGAACTTGTTAAGGATCTTATACATATTTATGTAACTTTCTCTGAAGTTACAAGCTCCATTTAAGTTTTTTCAAAGCATTGCTATGAGTAGAACTCATTCTAATTCATCCAATTGTTATAAGAATTATGATGGATTTCGCTAAGGCCTTCGATAGTCTGAACAACGAAATGCTGCTACATAAATTATATTCTAAATTCGATATTATACATTCATAGCTTTCTCTCTGATAGGACACAACAAGTGAAATCTAACGGACTATCATTTATATCTACCAGAATTCCATACGGTGTTCCCCAGAGTTCGATCTTGAAGCCGTTATTATTTTAACTGTATATCACCGAGATGCTATCTGCAGTAACACACCTATATATCCAGCTATATGCTTGTGATAGTCAACTTGTTCTATAACTACTTATTACTTCATATATATATACTAAATAGCGACTTAAGCCGGTCTCGGGAATATCACTGAATATTCAGCGAGTGAAGCCGAGAACACGGCGTTTAGAAGATACATGAAAGCGATAAACGATTGCCGATGATAAATATTCGGATTTTGCACATATACCGATACAGTCAATATTTTTGACCCGAGTCAAAGGGCTACAGAATAATTCTACTGAAAATTCGCTTGAAACTTTCAGTTATATACACAAGTCGTGTGAGACCGGCTTTAGAAAAGCATTTTTAGATTGTCAATTAAAAGGTTGCTCCCTGACGGTATGTTTCGATCTTAAATTATTGGTGGGTGAGCGCTTCTTTTCCAATTAAGCTGTTCATCTTAGGAACTCAATTCCTCCTTACATAAAAAGGTTAACTGTTTTTCATTGTTTTAGGTACAATTTAATATAAATAATAATAAATAAATAAAAAAAATTAATAAATAAATAATAATTAAATAAATAGGACCTACTACATGATGATAAGGACTTTCGATTCATTTGTATTTAACCTTTATAAATCCCAATGATATTACTAACAACTATGTCATTTTAATGAGTAGTTCAACCTATTACCTTTCCATAAAACATACAACCATAATCCTATATTAATTTTTTTCAAGGGAGAAGACGAAATATCTCAATCAAGGAATCCAAAGCGGCCTATTGTGCTAACCGGCTAAATAGGGAATACTATAAATCTTTAAAAGTCGAAAGGCAACTAAATAAGAGAAAATGCGCAAGACCGTCCCGAGCTGGGATTCGAACCTACTCCGGTATTACAATTATGTTAAATTTGAAATTTCGAAATATTTTTATCTGAGAATACGTCAATAATTTTATTTTTCTTGACTAAAATGAGAAACTCAAAATCTCCTCTTTCTATCGAAAATGTAACTACTAACGAGTTATTTGTAATTTTGAAAAAATTGCTTTAAAATAAATTAAATTAAATTAAAAGTAATTCATAAATGACTAAATCTTAGACAGATTGTGGATAGCTAAATACAAGAGGAGAAATTCAGCTTCTCACTTTCAGTCCAAAAAACATTTTTGATTTTTAATTAATTTTGAAAAGTGAAGTGAAAATTCCGAAATCTGAAGCTTTAGCGCTCTAAGATGGGTGCGAGGCTATTGTTGTTCTATGGAAAAGACAAAGGGTGCTCTATTTAACGAGGTAATCATGGATGATCTATATTGGAAGTTACAACGATTGCTTAAGGATAGAGTATCGAAGAATTAAATTTAACAGGATGGCGTCTTTTTATTATTTATTTATCAAGTGTTTATTTCATACTATATGCTTATTTAAAATTATCAGTCTAGTAATAATAATAAGGGAAAATCCAATACACTAAATGTGATTAATATAGAGATATTTAGAGACATTTAGATCATTCAAATAAACGGGGAATCATACAAATAGATGAAGAGGTATAAGATGAACAAGAATCTAAATTAAATACAATAACTTCAATGAGCACAAACAGGTATTCTTCTTCCTTATTCATTTCATCCAAATGCTTTATCTTTTGGGAAGATTAGAAAACCTTATGCAATTGTAGATAGGATACAGAAAACTAGCTAAGATTCATTCGCGAATAAACGAATTTCTTATGATTGCATATTTCTTATAGGTTATGACAAGTTTTCATATCACAAGAACTATCTTGAATGAAAGTGGTGGATTTTATATCAAAGGTTTTCGATTTTTTTTTTCAGTACAAGCTCAGAACTGCCATTTGGTATAAAAAGACTCCAAAAAGAATTTTGCCTTTTTTGTCTAGTGTAACGGAAAAAATTTAACCTAGATATAATATAAAATGCTTCGAGTGAGGTGCATCAACGGCACATGGAAATTTTTAAAATTTTCAATAATAACTCAGTGCTAGAAAGACATGCTTTGATTTCTGTTTTGTTTTGTTTTTTTTTGTTTTTTCTTAAAGTCTGCAGGAAAACACTCTTCTGTTAGATATTTGTAAATTTGAGCATATACTTTGAAATTCTGCTCCACATAAGGAAAGAGTTTTCTATATTTCTCAACAAACAAATCACTTTACATATGTAATACTTTTGATAAAAAAACAAGATGATATTTTTAGTTTTAATGCAAAATAAAATTTCTTTTAGCTCAAACCGTCTACAAAAGTAAATTTCCAAAAAATCAATATTTTCTTTAAAATTACAGGATTAATTTATTTTACTGAAATGGATCCACTTTAAAAAAACAAAAATTTATTAAATCTGCATTTAATATCCCACTGAATCTATTCTTCGATCAAATTGAAAAGAAAATATTCTTGAACGAGAGTATTTGTTAATGTGAAGGATATTTATTTATATATATATATATATATATATATATATTTATGATCTTAGTGGAAAAACAAATGACATGAATAGTTCAAAATTTTTAAGTTCTCATTGAAGTAATCATTTACATGCAAATCAACTCAGTTCAAATTGCAGAGACTAATACTATTCATTACGAATACAAAATTGGTGATATCTGTCTTAACTGTGTTACCGAATTAAAAGACTGGGAAATTATATTCGATCAGAAACTACTATATCAGTCACATATAAACTGGATTACTTCAAAAGCTTTTAGATTATTGGGGTTCTTATTTCAGGCTTGTAAATCATTTAAATCCTTATCCTGCTTTAGTACCCTGCATAGTTAACCTGATTAGAAATCATCTCGAATATGCTTCCAGTATCTGGAATCATTTTTATAGTGTGTACCTATATACAACAAAACGAATCAGTATAGAGAAAATTTACAAGAATTCTTCAATACAAAATGGAGGATATTATCTGAACTACTTTTTAGGACTGGACAATTCTGGTATTCCTTCCTTCGAAAAACGCCGTCTTTTTCCTGATGCAAGTTTCTTATTTAAAATAATACATAGCCTTTTTCGTTGCCCAGAACTATCAAGCTGCATTAATTTTGGCAATCCGACCAGAGTTACCCATTAACTTTACAGATCCCAAATGCTAGACCCAATCTACAATAAATATAAATTCCTTCTTATAGGATTCAAAAAAATCAAAATGACCTGTTAAACGAAGTTGAGATCTTTAGTCTTACCCTTTACACCCTTAGAAGAGTTATCAGAAATGAGATGAAACTCCCCTCTCTCTGTAATCTTTAAGGCCATTATAGAACTATATAATATAATAACAATTACTATTGTATATTTCCCCTCTTTTTGATCCATCAATATTGTATTAACTTGAAGCACTTTGTTCACCTAGTTTTTTCTCGGCTTTTACTAACTTAATTTTAACCTTTCTTTTATTTTCAATTTTTCCCTTTTATTTTGAATTGTACTAAACATAGATTATATCTACTTGCTTGTATAAGAGCAATACATAATACGTAATTTTAATGTCTGTAAATCTTAGCTGTACATTGTATAGTAAATTGTATAGCATCTAGTTTTGTTTATTATAAATTTCTTTCTTACTTTGAAACCTTCTTACGTAATTCTTGTGTATATCATTGGGAAAAAGATATTTTTTTCTTTACTTTTTCATTATATGTAAAGATCCCGCTACAACTATAGTATAGTAAAAAAAATACTTTGGAGATAATTAGAAGGAATTCACCGATTTTACTTTTTAATAGTGTAACTACATAAAATACAAGATTTGATGGTAATAATGCGAGGTTCTTTTCTATTATTTCAATATCACCTAAAGTGGAATAAACCCATTTTTGTAAGCACAACTAAGTATAAGGATTTCCAAAAAATTGTTTTTAGTTCAGTTCTCATTGTTGTATATTATTATTAAGCTCTAGATGATATTTTCTTTGTATGTAGAAAATCAATACTCATTACCTAATCCGTGTATTTAAAAATGTTTGTTGAATGCCTATACAAACTTTCGACAAAAGAAACAGAAACAACTATCAATATGCTTTTGTATATTGTATAACAATTCAAAACTACTGATGGGAATATAAATGAACATTACTATGCCTCTATATATATGTATAAATCAACAATTCAGGAAGTATTAGTATGCACAGCATGTTGCACAATGCATTGAGATGTATCTCTATAAGTTTAATATTACGTACCAAATCTATTATTGGAATTTCTTTAAAACTAGCTTTCGTTAAAAAAACAATGCAGTCCACTAAATTAGTAGTTCTTATAAAATCTCATTGTGTTCTGTTAACAAATTTATATTTTCACAAAAACCACGAATCCAATAACTCAATTTTATTGCTATTTCTCCAAATGTCAGTTGATTCATACATGAATAGAAACAAAAGTAAAAGTTATAAATTCTCCTGAAATGGAAAGATTTATTACGAAAGAATAAAAACTTGTAGGTAAGACAGCAAAGACAATATGCTGCCTTGACATTTCGAAATTGTGAAGTGAATAATTGGTGAAGAGAAATTTCACATTTACAAAATGTCACCACACCCTGTTCGCCCTGTTGAGTAACGAGTTCTACATATAAAAATCTTCTTTTAATACGTTAAAAGAATTTTGATTGAGATTTGATAAACAAAAATCGCGTTTTTGTTATTGGGCTTTTTTTTCTTTTGTAAAGAATTTCCGTGGCGTATACGAAGTTACTAAGGCATGCTGTCATCGTACTATATATGGGCTTTATAGGAGATAATTTTTGACTTAATGATGTGTAATTCAATAATGAAATCATTTACCAAATACAACAACATTTTTTTTAGGTTGGGCCGTCTAGAGTAGACATATTGAAGATTTTATATATAATTTAATTAGCGACAGTTACGGTATTTGGATACCTTTGTATGTAAGGTAACTAATCAATGATTTTTGATGTCTTCGCTTGGCAATAATAGCTAAAGAAATATTAAAGGTTCAATTATGTTACAAACTTTTGGAATGAATGTTAGAAAACGTGTCGAGGATATTAGATTTTACTTTTACTGCAACGTTGATGTGTAAATATTCGATTTATTTGTTAACATAGTTTCCTTTCAGCCAAATGCGTTTTCCTCCACAGACTATAATTTCTGAATTTCTTCAAATCTGAAAAATGCGGTTGATAAAGAAGTACTTTTTAGCACTATTCAATAAATTTAGCCATAACAATTGCAAACGTTTGTGAATTTTTTTTCATCACCAAATGAAGCCATATTTCCACTAATTCAGCATGATTGTCAGTATGATGCCCGTTTTCCTTTTCAACAAATTTCATAATGATTATACTATGAAAATTCCAGGAACCCTTATCTTTTCGGCCGATGGAACCGTTTTACCTCTTCAGAGAATATTTGCCACAAGAAATTCGCTTTCGCTCTTTGATTTCATCAACGGTTATATAACACACTTGAATTGTACTTAAACATCTCTAAATGAATGAATGATTCTGTTTTTTATTACCCGTGAGTAATAATGTCACCAATATTGCTGATTAACATACTCACTCATATGTAGAATATGAAAAACACATTCGTTTCAGATGCTTACCATCTTAGCTATTCCGTGTATCTTTCAACACAATATCTTGGATTTTATTGACTACTTGCGAACCATTCCATGGGGAGCAGAGCATCCATAACACGTTTCTTAGCATTTCTTTAACGTTTCTTTAATAGTTTTTCCAACAAAGAAATACAAACTTTTTACTTTCGATCAAATTCAATTTTGACAAATCTACTTGAAAAATTGGTCATAGGTATGTGAATCCAAAACTTTACGACCTATTCCTGTTATGTTATGTTTCTACATAAATTGAAGTAATGTAGAAATTGTGTATTGCCAGCTTTCGCCGATAATAATACTAATAATGGAAGATTTGAATTCAGAAAATCAGGCAACATTAAGTTTCCAGTTAAATTTAAGTGAAACAGGAAGCAAATTCATGATATGTAGGTACTTTACAAATAGTTTGTAGTAACGATGCACGAAACTGTACAACAATTTTTTTAATGGATCAAAAGAATTAACTAGGAAAGAAAACGCATTCCAACGAATCCTCGCAACTAGAGATCATGAACATCAATCAACATTGAAATGATATTGAAATTTCAATAAATAATGTGACTCGACCAGAGATCTATCATTGAAATAAAAAAGCCTAAATTGCGGGCATTTTGTTTGGAGCAGCTTAGGCAGTCATCACCGACGATATCTGCCGAAGATTTCTTCTTGTTTGGTACCAAAAGTATTCAGCGCAAAGTGTCAAATAGATAATGTTCTTAACTTTTTGATAGGACCACTGAAATTTCAGAGAAATTTCACTGAAGAATTGTCACGGAAGATGAGATATCACAGCACAGAAAGCAAAATTTGGAAAGAAAACAAAACAATCACGGCATCCTATTATACTGAAGTAACTATTGATGAAATTAAAGGTATACCTATTTTCAACAAACAAACAAACTAAAACATAGGACGGAAAATTTCGCCAAAAATATTTTTCCACCATAGCAATGCACCATTACATTCTTCAGAACATTCACCAGATCTGGCCCAGTCAGATTTTTAAATTAAAAGAACACTTAAGGGTCAATCATTGGACGTCCTTAATTGAAGCCAAGAATACTATTCTGACATGGTTCTGGAAAATAGTATACTATTTTCTAAACAAAAGATTTGGATCTTTCCAACAATATCGCATGCGAAAATGTTTCTAGGTATAGATGTTACATATGCGGAGAAATAAAATTTAAAAAGTTGCAGAACTGTACCAGGCAATTTAATCTGTATTTTTAATGCGATTTTTTTTTTTTTAGATTAAGTATAACGTTTTACACATTTTCACATTTACAAAACTTCAGGTAAACATAAAGTTGCCACAACTGGGCACTTCACCTTAACTAAACTAAACAATGTAAAAATGTGTAAAAGCTTAAAACTCAATTTAAGCTAAAACTATATTATGGATACAAGGATGAACTTAATAATAAATAGAACTTTGGGAATAAATAGATATATGGTGAATATATCTAACCAATAGCTCATAAATATGGAAGGTGAACAATGCCTCAATTCTAGAGAATACTTAGAATACTCAACATTTTTCCAATCCATCCATCCAAGATCCTTCAAAGGAGGATATATGAATGGGGAATTATATAATGATGAATTAAAGTTTTCATTATTAAGCTTCACTTTGTGTTCGTTTAGAGTCCAAATATTTTCGAAATTTTCTTCAAAACGCCATTTTAAAATTAACAATAGCAATAAAAAAATTAAAACTAAAACTAAAAATTGAAAATTGAATAAAGAAAATACACCGCTAAAAATGACTAATAGCCCTTCGATATGTAGGTATAGAAAAATAAATAACTACAATCCAATCTCGTTATAAGAGTTACACGGGGGTTTTAAGGAAGAGTGCATCATCCATCATTAGTCCAGAAGCCGTTTTGATAAAAAATTAATTATTAAATTTTAAAATTTATATATAAAAAAAATTATTTTTTAGTTTCTAGTATTTTGAAAGTCTTTCAACCTCAAATATGATAAAAATGTTGTAATGATTGGGTATATTCGAAAAATCATAATTTCGACACAGAAATTTTTTATGGGTTGTTTCACATTGAAATAATAAGTATGCCAATCGAATCGATAATACTCTTTAAAATTTCTCTCATTTGATACCAAACATGCTAAAATTAAATCTCCACTCTTCACCGATCAAAAGTGAAGGTTCAATCCACAACCCAAAATAAGAAAACTTTTTTTTCGTAGTATAGGTACCCATCCAAAAACATACTCCTTATATTCAACAAAAAACAAGGAATTCATCCAAATCGGCGCACGCCTTACGATGCTAATCCTAAACACAGATCAAATGGATTTTGAAAGTCAGTTAAAAACTAGCAGATATTTTTTTTTTGAAAAAACAGAAACAGGGAAAAAAGCTTTTCAAAAACGATAGACTTTCATAAATTTTTAAATTTCCGAACTTCTTTTCTTGTTTATAACAAAAATTTCATTTTTATTTATTTTCTCATCCAGAAATAATCTCTTTTAAAATTTCCATGACATCTCGAAGCATCCCATCATTATTCATTTCAATTTTTCGCTAATCTGCCTTTTACCATGAATGTAGTGAAAAATTTCTCCAGAAAATATAATTTGACGGTTCATTGAGTAAAGCATTCAAATGAGATATAGACACACATATACATATATGGTGAATGGTGATGGTACCTACTTATCACTTCGGAATACTCATAGTTAAAAATTGAGGCAAAAGAAAAATAATATGATTAATTGACACTAATCACATTAATCCAAATAATTTGCAACACTACATATTTATGTAGTCAATCCTAAATTTATCGAATGTCTTGAAATACTAGTTTGCAAGACATGTTCTTGACCTGACCCATATTTCCCAATTAATATCAGGGCAAGAGATCATTAAATTATACCCAAATGCACCGGTTCTCTTGGACTATATTATATATGCACATAGATAAGCTCAAAAATTATACTTGAATTACACTTTCGTTGTCATATACAAATATTTCTGGGTGATCTTATCTCAAAAGGCATTAATCAACTTTTATATGCTGCCCCCGCAAACTACCTATGTAATAAACAAAAAACAAAAAAGTGCGGAGGAGAAAACAAGAAAAAATGTCTTCAACGCCATCAGCATGTCGTGAAATTCGATTTTATTTTGTTTCAATTTAAATCGTGGTCGCCCCGTTTAACATATGGCACCCGCCAAATTATCGAAGTTATAAAAAATATTTAAAAAAAAAATCAATAAGTGCTTAAGAAATGAACGGGGAACAATATCACTTTCTCTTCTTGAGGTTGTATAGCGTAGCCACATTTATGGTTGCTCCGGGTATCATTCGAACAAATTTTTAATGCCATAATTCAATTTTGCTGAAATCTGGAAATGATGATTTATATCCGATCATATAATTTTGATGCAGTTTTTTCTTATGCATTTCTTCCTTTTTGGTATTTTTTTCACACACAGAAAGTAAATAAAAAAAAAATCATTATTGTGATTCATTTCTCATGTAGCTGAGACTGGCAGTAATTTATTCAGTTTGAAACGCCCACCATAATCGAGATGGTGTAAGGTTTATTGCTTCGCAGCTTTTCCCGATATTTATTTATGGAAATTATCAAGTCAATGAAGTTGCTAATGAAACGTAATCTTATGATTTAAATTTGCATCTGTATATAATTATTGTTTTCTATTATTGTATTTTATGATTAATTATGTAATAAGAGTAAATTCTATTGCATATTATTAATGACTTAGGAAATACAGGTGTATGTACGTACATAAGCCCAATTAATATGATGATGAAAAATTTCTAAACTCTAGTTGACTCATTTTATTGTTCAGTTCAAAATTATGCTAGACTTAGCGTTAAATAGCAAGAAATTTTTGAGTTGAACGAGAGTTGACTTTCAGCCTCACATGAGCTCAAGTTTTCCAAATTTACGTAATAATTATGAGAATTATTTAAAATACTCATAGAAAAAAAATCTAATTTAATATTATATTATATTGTTTTAATAAAAAAAAACTAATTCTTATGTTGTCATAGTCGCAATATTATATTTCAAAATAGCTATATGAAGAGTTGCATTCAGTCCCCCTTATTCAAATCCAGGGAAAATTTTTCCTTTAACCACCGTCCATTAAATGGACAAGTTGTTATAAGCAGACAAGATGTTATTATAAGGTTAATGTTGAATGTAAACATGCATGCAATACTGAAGTTGGACAAACGTGAACTGATAATCATCGTAGCAGATAGTCTTCCGTAAACCACGTTCAATTCTTGACCTTTAAAATACTTTCGATCACACAATCAAAATCTGATATACTGAACTATGCAGATGTGCAATAGTCTACTATGTTCTCTTTTTTCCGAGCTTATAATCTACGGAGGTACCACTCTTGCATATTATATCGACACATTCGTGTCTATCCTCATTCGCTATAATCCTTTATCCCACATCATGTTCTACCAATCTGTGCTCTCCATCATAGTCTTGGTGTTCTGTGAACTTGACACTTAGAGCAAATTTTAATATGTTCAAATTTCTTTTCCCATAACCCCCAGAATACAAAGGAATCCCTGAAGTCGGAGTTGTCACTCACACATTTATATTCACTACTAGATCGATTTTCCATATTACCGACAGAATTTAAAGCTCCTCTAATGAAAGAAGAGCTATAATCATAGAAACATTAAGTTCTAATAAATTGCAGTTCAAAATGTTCTCTTTGAAAAAAACTTATGAGTGGAACAAATTTTCCAGAATTATGGCATTTGAATGTAATCGAAGCTACTCTTATATCAAAACATTAGCAGTGATTCAAGACAAGAAATTCGATATGAGCCTTATTTTCCCTCAAAATTCAATAACTATAGTAAATTTGTTCTACTTGCCACAGTTTTTGATATCATTAAAAAGGAAACATACCAACTTTCAGCATCATTTTTCCATACAAGCTATAGCTATAGTTGGGTCCCCATCACCTTTAATTTAAAATAAATGGTAACCAATGTAATTTCGGGCAGTTAATCGGATGATTATGGATACACATGAATATCATCTTTATAGCATGTATTGCATTCCAAGTATTACACTCTACTCTAATAGATTTTGTACTCATACAGCATTAGTATAGGCGTTCTCTTTTACATAGAATATTTCCATTTAATTGCAAGCTTAAAGATGTCCAGATAAATCCAAATTCTAACTTATTCAAGGCCGGCCATATTACACTTAGAAATTTTCATCTGAATGGGAATAATATTTTTACATGCAACAAAGTAAGGAAATGCATAATCTAGAAAAATAATAAGAAGAAGAACATCAAGAGAAATTTTTAAATTACAACCCTATCCAGTGATGTTCCTAGAAAATGATACTTAAACTTTATACATCGAATTTTCTACAATAGAAAATATGCTAGCAAATTACAGACGAATTTTAAGATATAACTATTATAATTCTAGATCTTGTTGACAATAACTAATGCTTCCCAATAAGTAGGTATGTTTAGACCATATTGTTTAACTTCAGGATCTACTCAAATCGGGTTACGTAGTGCATAAATCGTGCGGATTTACATAAAACTAGTACTACCATAATTCACTTTCAGGTTAGGTCTTAACGTAAAAACATATTAAACTTATTGACGTCGGTAAACTACATAAAATTTAAAAAAAGAAGAAAAATCTCTCACTATTAGTTTTTTAATAAATAAATGTTATCTATTATGTATGAAGTTCAGATATGAAAACAAAATTTATTAGTTTTAATAAAAAACAATTTTTTTGTATAAAGGATATTCTAATTTTGAATAATACCTCACCATATCTCCCAACTTTATGTAAATCTCGTCTTTTACTGAATATCTGTACAATTTCTTAAGAAATCTTTGTACATATATCAAGATTTCATGCTTTTATCACATTGCGTATGCAGTAATTCTTTGTTATTCCACATCACTACGACTGATGAATGTACAAAAAATTCTTTGATGAAATAAGTAATTAAAACGCGCATATTTAAAAAGCGGAGTTCATTAAATCACTTTTTGTCAGACGCCTTTAATTAGCGCCCTCGGTAAAGGCTTTGAATAATTCTCAGTGTGGAATTATGTACATATGGCGGTATAAAATGCATCATGAAATTTCTGTTCATTCGCACCTACGTATTATTATACACACACACGTGTACTTAATATTTTATGCGGGTCCCTATCATGTGGGTACTTTGTTTTAGTATGAATATTTTTGGTTGCGTACATCTAGTTAGTACGGGCACATTAACTATACTCGAATTAGTTGTATTCTTAATGATACAATTAATGTGAGTGTATTAAAAAATTTTTGAAATGTACATATGATTACGTTTTGAAGCTGGTAATACAATTTGATTAATTCAGAGGATATATGCGTTCCGTTATACATTGTGGATCTGTTCTCCCACAATTTCTGAACAGCTCAGTGGAGCACCTTAAATCCAATTACAATTTATTTCTTAAAGATTGTTATGGTTCCCTGTGAAGTAAGTAAGTAGTGACGTAGTTAGTGACGTAGTTAGTGACGCCACCAGACGATATTATCTGTAAACATGGTCAGGATAATAATTGGTAACTATATAATGAAAGTGAAACGATGGAATTCGGGAAGACAGGAAGTAAATAGTCAAGGCATTTATTTTCGATTACATTTGGATGTCAAACATCATAATTATGAGATCTTGATGAGTTGTAGTAATTGTATACATAAATGAGTACTGTAGAAAGTATAATAATCAACTTTTTAAGAATCCCCTAGTCAAGTGCAACAGATGATTTATATAATGGAATTTTATATTCACATTTTTCACTCAAATTTTTTCTGATTACTTTTTAAGCTTGTCAGATTTACCAACGATAGTCTTCTATAGCATTACATCAGGGATGAATTTAGGAACTTCGAGTTCGCTTCATTGATTAAAATATTTTATGAGGATGTAAGATGTAGATGTAAACAAATTAAATAAGTCCTGATCTGTTTTACCCCATTGTTTTAAATCTCTAGGCACACAGCGCTCCTAATGAATAATTAACTAACGACTCATTAGGCTATAATGATTCATTAGGCAACTGCAGACGCACTGCCATTTCTTTAATTAAGTTGAACTGTCTCAAACTGGTCTTGACATATGTACTTATGACAATGCAAAAGTGAAGTGGATTTAATCGACGCTATACTCGTAGTTTTTACTTAAGAATTTTATTTTTCAATTTAATGATTTGGAAATATAATTTGTTCTTTGCATGTCTTCTTCTTATTTTTCAAATAGTCAGATGCACAGTGGAGCTTCAGATTTAAATTATATGCTAAAATATATTCAGTTCTAACATGTTTTTCCTCATTAGAGCTCTAATGAAGGAAAAAGAAAAACACTTCATTGGTGTACTTCATTATGATCTGATTTTCGAGCCATAATTATGAATACTACGTGACTGACACACGGCATTTTAATGAATAATTAATACTTATGAGTCATTAGATCACGCTGTATGACTGAACTAAACACGTGACATCAATATTCTTATCTTATACTGTAATAATCTTAAATTCCAACATTAAGAATTATTGAAAACAAATAATAATTGTTCTAGTTGAAGATTGATATTTTTACTTTTTATTTATTATAGGGACAGATGCTGTACCTTGACATATGTGTACCTTTGTCATTTCATTTTCCACAGGGACTTTAGGTACTACCTACATAAATTCACTTTTATTTGATTTTCCTAATCAACAGAAGACACTTAAATTATTCTGAGAATTAGTTTGCCAGACAAATGTGCAGTTATTGCGCTTTAAAGAGAAGAGTTGTAAAAAAGTAAATATTTTCCAGTGATAAAGAATTGAAGAAAGTGTTGAAGTTCTATTCTTCATAAATCTTTGGATTCCAGCTCAGGTAAAACTTGTTTATATTTACTATTATAAATCGTGGCATCATGTGGTGAATTGTGCGCCTTAAAGTATTTCACAAGCAGTTTTGTTTCTTTTACAAGGGATATGTATCTTCGACAATAGAAATATTTGTACCACGGACATGTCCAAAAAAGCCATAACCCGGCTTATACATAAATAATAAATTGGATATACGATTTTTTTGTTTAGTAAGCTGCTTTGCGAATATTCTTATTCTTGGTTCTTAGTGTTTGTAAATGTTAAAACCCGCTATACATATTTACTAACTGCCTCTGAAATGAAACCTTATTTGGCAAACCTAAAAATCAAACAAGAGAAAAACTGAAAACCCTAAGTTTTGTGCAACAACACCAACAAAGGGCTGCCCGAAATAGTTAATTTTTGAAATTATGTTTAATATTTTTATGAAAAATGTCTACATCGGTGCGTTCTCATTCAATGTCCAAATATGTAGTGAAGAACGAAATATTTTGTATGACAACCCTAAAAGACCGTGTGCAAAATTTCAGTTCTCTAATTGATCGCGCTCTCGAAATATGGTTAGGACGGACGGACAGACAGCCGGGCATACAAAAATCAAAATATATTTTAATATTATACGTGGATATCCAATCTATTTTTGTTCTACCAGCATTGTTTTTATGCGTTACAAACAGAATACTAAACTTACGTACCTATAGGTAGCCTATGAGATTTCATCCGGGATAAATGTAAGCATGCTCTAAACTTTTTTTAAATCTGATAGCAATGTATTCAAAATGTGTGTGTGTGTAAATAAAAAAAAATGTATGATTTCAAATTTCAATAAAGTAGAAAAATTTTGAGAATAGAATATAAAAATTACTATTCTGAGTATAATCGGCATAACGTAGACATGTTTAGGAGGTCAGTATAATTATGTAGCTCTCGATTTTTTTACAACTATTTTTTTTTAATATGGTACTACTTGCTGTTATTATTCCCATTCGTACAACAACAACAAAAACATGAAAATAGCAGCACACTGGAGCTCAATATTGAAATTGCGAAAAATTTCGCGGTATACAGAGTTTATTGCAATATAACCCCAGTTATATACAATAATCGTTTAATGCACGAACCTTTTAGAGTCGAATTTTATACTGCCATGTTGGCTACAACTTTTTCTGGCATTTAACATTTGACACTTGTCAGATTGAAATATCTATTTTGGTTTTTTTTTGCATATTGACAAGTAATTTCACAACACTTGCTCGCATTTTGTACATGCGCGAAACTTTCGTCAGTCAAATGACAAATCAAATGTCAGTTCTCGAATTAATTCCTCCCACAAGTGTGTCTCTGAAAGTCCACATTGCAATATCAATATCTAAATATCGATACCGCAAGTCTATCTCCGATATAAGTAATAGTCGATGAGTGTGCAATATAAAACGTTAACTTCTGCATTTCATTTGGAAATATTTTATTATGCATCATCAACTTATAAAAATAACGTGACATAATTTCTTACACATTTGCAACTGCAACTTTAAATTATTATCAAACATATAAATGATATCAACCCATTTTAGGAATATCAAGCAGATACGTGTCACCAAGTATCCAATCCATTTAGGCGTGTTTTCATTAGAATCCCGAACAGTCTTGATAAATCATAGATATTTGCAATACCATAAAAGAAATTCTCCCATCTGAATCTCTTTGCGTTACATATCTAACAATTTTAGGTCAACTTTCCTATTCCACAAAAAAATGTACGCTGTTGTAATTATCTTTTCCAGAGATATATAATACTGCAAAGCACTCACAGAGTACGATGACTCAGCTAAAGACATTCAAAAATCAAAAGCACCTCGTTTATATGCCAATTGTCAAAGGTTATGTTCATATTCACTATAAATTATTACCTTTATTCCAAATATAGAAAATACAAAAATTCTATAAATCCAGAGCCCCTAAAATTATCAACAAATTACAAAACCTCTTTGTATTTTTAGCATTTAATTCCACATGTTTTCTTTATATTTCTTTGACTACTAGCTATAAGAATTTATGTCGATTTCCATTCGTATACCATCGCCATGTATACATAAATGTGTCACACAAAATATATTTTTACCATTAATATTAACATTTTTGTATAGTTGTTTTTCTAAATACACTTAGCAGTCGACGATTCTCGAAAAGACCTTCAAAAATTACGACAAAAACAATAATAATAATCGTGGGTGAAACCTACAATAAAAAGTCATGTGAAACTTTACTTAATCTCCATCGTCTTCTTTCTAAAGTGATTGCTTACCGACAATATTTTTGACATGAATAATTTTTATGAAAATGTCTAATCGTTAAAATTACAATTTTTATTGATTCAAATGAAATTTAATTGGGAAATTTTGCAATGAGTATTTCGTAGTGCGAAAAGATAATATCAAAAATGTCGGTTGTAAGTTTGTGATTTAAATTTTGAATCCGATAATAAAATTGAGATGTCATCGTAAATGCGAATACGACATTTACTGTTTGCGGTGAGTGAAACTGAAGAGTTAATTATCCGTTTTTTGTGCGGTAATTGGTTGGCGTACATGATAAAAATATACATTGTATAAAAAGCTGACTTCTCTCAAAATTATATTCTGATATTTTTGAATTTTAACTTTAATTTATATCATTGGAACGAAATTGTTCTTATCCTCTTCATGATATCTTTTGGCTTTTGGTTCTTTTGCTTTTGTGATCTGGTTCTATTTTATGTAGTTAAATCTTACGTCCTACGCTATTATTTTCTTTATTAATAGATCGAATCCCCTATTTTCTAATAGATCTGATAACACCTGTTCAATATTCCAACGACAAACTCGTCAACGCACTATATTCATCAGTACAAAGCAATAAATACTTTAATTACATACGTAGCTGGCCTGGTCTTTATGGTGTTGAGGACCTGTCATTTACAGCGTGTTCCTTCCATTTGTTATAATCTTTCAAAGGATTGTAGGGTATATCAATCTGAGCAGAAAGTTTTCCAGAGTAAGGATTCCCTTCCTCATCCTACAGACATATAGCGGCTTTATTTACAAGACCTCGAAAAACAAAAGGCTCTTCGTTATCCGTTTCTAACCCCCGAAATATACAAGTTAAATCATTACGGCTTTTTCTATTTAATTATCCACACTCTGCCCTTACCAACTGTGTTACCGTTAAAAATATAAAATTGGATAAATTTGCAAAATTCAACTCAAAGTCAATAATTGCGAACAATACCAAAATTTTATAAATTAGAAAAATGTATATTTCTACTTGAACAGAAAATATGCAAAGTTAAGAATGTGGAATATCAAATAAAAAAAAAACATCCCCAAAAACCCACTTATTTATCTAATATATTTTAGGTATTACTTAGAGGCCGATAAGCAAGACCCTTCTCTTCAATTGGAATCGAACACAAACATGGATACTTATTAGTTAGTAATAATAATTGATTCCGTCTGTATTCAGAAAAAAAATTAATAAAACAAAAATGAAATCTGCGTTTAGATATAAATTTCCTTCCTTATATGATTTTACACATAAGCCATTGCATTGTAACTCATTTTGCTGTGCATTATAAACGACCCTCAACGCTTATGTATCTAAAATCTTTCTGAAAAATTAAATAAGATATTGCCAAAACGGTTGAGATTACATTAAGCTCTGCAATCTGATTTGTCATAATGTCTGATGTGAAATATTTGATTTTTCATGGTCTAACAAAATAATTAATTTAACACTAGAAACTTGAAGGTAGCATATTGCCACTGTGGGGGTTGCATTGAGTAACCAAATAATGATGATATCATTGATGAACTCATGAGGATTATTTTAATATAAATGTAAATTGAGATTCCATCCTGTTGGATAACGATCACTAATATCTGATGGCCCCTTTTTCCTCTTTTTCTATGTATTGAGTTGCATTAGTTATATGAATATCATTTTAGTGCAAAACAATAAAAAAATTTCTTAAATTTATTAGTTAGTAAGGAAAATTGTTTGTGCTAATCCTTTGATGAACAATAAATCACCTTTTACAACAATCCAACTTTGAGATAATCTACTTGCAAAATATTGCATTAAAATGCATCAGTAACTCACCAGAAGGGTAATGGCTTATCTCAGCGAAATGGTCATTAATATACTCATCAAAAATATTATCAATAGCTAATCGGAATGATCATGACTTATCTCATTTTTATTTTTCATATACTCATCAAAATCATAATCAAAATATTTACTGTATGTACCTACTCATTACAATGCTCAAGAAACCAAAAAAAGTACCCACTTATATAAATGTGTTTAATCGTGGATCTTGAATGTATTTCAACAAAACTACTTTTATATAATTATTCATAATGAGTGTATCGATAAATTCATAGACTATTTATTACCAGTTTAATGTTAGTACTTCATTGAGAAATACGTCACACGGAAATAGCAATTCTGTTGATGCAGAGTCGTATCATACAGATTTGCCCAACATTATGCCATCATCCCTACCCAGCAAGCATTGAGATGAAAAATCATCAGCGCGATAATTGGAGGATAGCTTCCCAGTTATCATCTTCGGAATATTTCAGCAATACAAATGTATGAAAATTTCTTTTAAGCTTCTTAAGCAATAATTAGATGATATGAGTTCGGTTGTTTCCCATTTCAGTTTTACCTTCTTTTTCTCCAGACGAAAAGAGGACGACAACCAAGGGCGCACTTTTCTTCTTAGTTTCGCCTGGAGAATAGAAAACCCGGTTTATGTTTATTTTTAATGAAGAAAATGCGTAACCTAAAAATTTAGGTTTGTTCCTTCGCACGCTTAAGTAAATTAAGTTTCCTACATAGGTATATAATACTTTACTCCTCTCATTTATAAAGTTGTATTTAAAAATATTTTAATTCCTATGGTACCATATTACCAATGCGATATTATCGAGACAATTTTGCGATATCACTTTCCTCTTTTCCAGACAGTGATTCCTCAGCAATATCATCCTCTTATATTCTGCAGGTATTGCGTTCGTGTTCCCTAGATGATATGAAAGCAATTCTTCATGAAGTATTGCATTCGTGTTCCCTCGGAGATACGAAAGCAATTCATCAAGAAGTATTGCATTCGGTCTACATCCCTTCCCGAAGGAGGTAACTTCCGTAATATAGAAGATGATAATCATCTGCGTATCATCTTGCTTGCTCGGTCTGTGAAAATAACGGGGAACATGTACATGCCACGTGTTGATATATCACCCAGCCAACATGCCGAAACGGAGAAGATTTACTTTCTTATTACCTGGACGATAAAATATCTCGTAGATGATAATTATATTCGAATTGCATTCTCAACTTCCAACGGGAGAAACTGTTACCCCGAAGGCAAAACAACTTGATGAAACGAATGCGTATCTTCTACACTCCTTCCGGGCAAGTTATTTTCATATCGTGTATAAGAAACGCATTCGTTTCTTCAAGATGATTCCCTTTCTTATCGTCAGAGTAAATCAATTCAAGATTATATTATATTAATATATATAAATATATTTGTTTCTAATGTGAATTGGTGGAATTAAAATCACTATAAACTCACAAATTAGTCACTGTCATGGAGTCTAACGAGGCGTTCTTCCAAATACAAATAGCTTCGTGTATCATAATGATGACAAATAAACGAAACTATTGTCCTCTTGACTCCACATTTAAGATCAGAAAACGAAAATGTTTGTAATTTCATCTTCTTTTCGTCTACGCAAAACAAGGAAGAAATAATTTCACCGTATTTGCTTTAATTTCGCGTGTATGATACTTTGGTAATATCACCCACATATCGTCCTGAAGATTTTTCATCCAAATGTTTGCTGGGCAGTAACCTAAAAAATCTGATTGTAATAGATTTGAATAAAAGAATACATACTAAGAAAATTTACAAAATTTCAATGCTAGTTTTAAAATGTCAAGCAAACACAATTATCACAAAGCTTTTTGTAAATTATAAAATAATTTCATAACGCTTTTTAATTTATTTATTGAGGCAAGCATACAACATTTTTAAAATATATTCTCAACCCTTGAAATATAACTCTTTCAGCGCAAAATATTTTAAACGTTTTTAATGTAATTTAATTAAGTCTCCGTTTGTTATATTGCGCTTTAATTAGTGCACTCAATTCCATTTAAGCTTTAAATAATGCTCTCTAGCCGGTTATATGAATTAAGTTCATGTGAAATGTACCTGTAAATTGTCGCTTGGTAAATTGGTACTTAATTTTATACGGGATGTTGTTCCATAATATTCCGGAAATATTAATGAATGTGTCATTTGGAAAATTAAATTTGTCTTTTTCAAAATGTACAAACTTGCCTCTGGTGAGCATAGAAAAACATAAATAATACCTAATCGTAAATGGAGAGATAATCTGAACTTTTTTGCTATTATCTGTGTTCCTATAATATTAACATAATAAATTATAACAAAAACACATTTGGTGAATGGTGATACGCTAATAAATGTTCTATTTGAAATAATGAGCAATAAAATGAAAACAGTCTTTAATCTCTAGCCATGCAATGCATTCAAGTGCATCAAGGACTATGCGATATAGTAAAATTCCATGAAATCCCATAGGAAAAGTTTTCTATAGGCTTTTTCAGGTATTTCATCAGTTTTTCCTTCACTGTAGACTATGCTAGGCTCATTAGGTCTGAAAATTGCCTTTCTATTTACTGTACAGGGTGTCTCAGATAATTAGACTTATTTTTCACAGAATGATAAATGGAATCAAAATATATTACAAAGTTTTGGAAATTTGAGAAAGAAATGCCTTATTCAGTAGGTAAGAAGCGTTAAAACTACTTTCTACATATAAGTCAGCGTATAACATCCGAATAATGATAATGGTATTAATTTTGTTAAATGGATGATCGTTGGAGCTATCCAATTCTTATAACTTTTTCTCCTCTTCCTTCTTTTCTTTATCTTCTCTGTGTTATATACATACAGAGTAAGGTGTATCGTTCAAATATGAAAAACAATCATCAAATATGAAAAACAAATCTTTGAGAAATCATACATACATAAATCGTTTTGGTAAAAAAAAATAAAGGAATAGTGAGAGAAAAGACCAATATATGAATAACAGTAAATTTATAACGAATGTAGTGTTATTTATAATTGAGGACCCCAAACACTATTATTTTTATATTTTTATTTATATCAGGTCAAACACTTTCACACGTCTTTACACAAAGATAGATAAGGGTTAGAGCTTCAAGATAAAAACATAAGAACGAAGTGTTAATGATCCTCCATACTAAATAATACTAAATTTTTTTAAATCTGATCGAATTCATGTAGATCAGAGGTTACTGTTTACATTTATAGAGAGTGATGAGATAATACATGCACTTGAAATAAAAATAAGAAAAACATCAATTCCAAGATAATAATTAAAAGTACATGATAAATTAATATCAGGGTAACTATACGAAATTATTTCTGCCATTTTGACGCTGTCTAACGTTTAACTTCTTCGAGCAGTACCAGTAAAGTATCAAGCAAAAATTGTAAATGAAGCACATCATTTCAACGTTTTTTTTCGGAATTAAAGATCCAATTAGTATTCCGTTCACAATTTCAAATTAATTTTTCAATACCCGATGCATATTGCGAAAATTGTGAATACCATTCGTGTGAAAATTGCCTCATTCATAACTTAAATATTCATGGTAAACTTTAGGTTTAAGTGATGCTGATGTAACAGCCCTACGCAAAAGTTCACTCAAAACGGTACTACGGCATGCAACCATTGCACGGCAAATGGGTGCAGTATGTCTCATCTTAATGTTCGCCAAACTATGGATTGTGATATAGCAAGTACCGTTTGGTGCTTATACCAGACTGCTTCTCGACGTTATTCCAAATCGTTTCCTCAACATTCAAAATGAACCTAGGTTTAACGACGCCCTCAATTTGCTCTGGCCTCGACCATACATTGCCAGTTTTCCCATCAAACCATATGTAAAAAGGCTTCACGTTTCGTAAGATATCTTTACCGAAACCTTTATGCATAAAGTCGAGTTGCTACCGTTAAAAAATTGCAATTGACAATTTATTTTTATTTTTAATTTACGATTTATCTCAGTGGCCAAAAAAACTTTAACGACAATCTCTTTTTTCATTATTTGTTATTATTGGTCATAAGCTATAATTTCCCCAGTTTATGCGTATAGGTACACATATTAGTTACATCCATATTTATTATTAGAGTCAGGAAAATAATTTCAAAACAGTAACAGATATGTCAGCAAATTTTGCTCCAATATTTAGAAAGCCCAAGCAAGTTATTTTAAAGTTTTTAAGGAGAAACAATGACCAAAGATAATGAGAAAAAGATTTTTTGAACAAAAGTTTTGAGTTGGAAAGGCATTTGAGAGTGTAAACAAAGGAAAAGTAAGTTTTTTATGTGGGTACCATTTACACTTGTATATACTAAAAGTAACTAATATCGCAATCTAGAGAGTTGTTACTACTCAAGTGTTGCAGAAAATAGATCATCTCAATTAAGTGGAAAGTATCTAAAAATTCCATTCACAATAATCCGTTAACGGAAAACAGAAATCCAATATACAACATTGACATCAAATTCACCCATTCTAAATATTCTTTCCACAATGAATAAATTGCGAGTGAAAGAAAACCCATATTGAAAAAGAGTGCTCTAATGTGGAAATGAATCTAAAACAATCGAGGAAATAAAAGTTGAAATATAAAGTGTAAGATGAAGATTCAACATACATGCCCTCCTTGACGCAACCAAAGAAGTTTTTCAAGCAAAATTGCACTCTATTGAGCTCTGTATGTGGGAGAGAAACATCAGAAAAATCAGAAGAGGATGCATTCGCTACAGAATCTTCAATATATTTGAAAACAAAACTAAATTACTATTTCTCTTGAATCAAACTAATTTGAATCCGTCAGCTTGGACTATCTGAAAGAGCTAAACAAAGCAAGCGTACGCAAACAAAGTTACTCCAATTTGGGTGACCGAATACAGCATCATTGCAGGCAATTTTAACCCAAATTAGCTGGTCAGAAAACGATGCAAATTAAGATTTATGAATCCAATATCTTTCTTCGCATCCGAACCATGATAGGTAAAGATACGTTATTTGAATAGCTTACAATCCAAGCCTCAACTGAAAAGAAAGCTATTTGTAAAATATCATGCCAACTTGACTCCATTCAACTAAAAAGGCATCAATCCAATCTCATTATTGGTCTACTGACTGGACACCTCATCTAAATAAGCATTTCCGAGCTATCAGACTCTTCAGAGACAACATGTTTACGAAGTACACAATATACTGAGAAATCTCGTTTCAGCTATGTTAGTACACTTTTCTGATATCATCGAAAGTGATGTCTACCGCATTTAATATAACATTCAAGTTCGTCGAAATAACTGCATTAAATGATATCTAAAACAAGGACGATCACAATATTTTCATAGGAGCCACAATGAACCTAAGATATGCTTTTTCTCTAACAACTCTTTTCAAGTTTCATAACACTTCGGAAGGTTTGTAATTGAGATTTATCCAATCACTTACATATTGTAACATTTCTTAACACAATTAATATAATTTATTACCGGTTATATTTATATTTATCCTTGCAAAAAAAATTCTCTCAACACAAGCTTAAAACATTAAAGATCGAAATTGCAAGAATGTCGTGCTACCTATGTACAGGTAAGTAAGTGATGTTTATTTAATTTCCAATCGCTTACTTTTAATGTAAAAATTCACAAACCCAGATTCCACGTTCTGACTGTTACGAAATGTTTGCTTTAAATATGTACATAAATTACAAATATCATTCCACAGATGAATTGAAATCTTCAAAATCTTCCTGTGACTCTAATTTGAAATAAAATTGAATATAGAATGTGAAAAAATTCTTTTGAATGATCAAAAGCTACACCCACGTAAAAATCATTACAGATCTATAGAATCACTGACATGGAATTTTTATTGTAACTGTTCTAACTAACTCATCTCAGAAGAAAAAACTCTTATTCAAAATTTCATTCATTGACTTGCATATTTATTTCAAATGCAAATTACTTCATTAAATGCGGCCTCCTGTAAAACGTGCCTACATATTTAAAAAAAAAGAACTCTAAGAATTCATATTGCACGAAAATACAAATATTGCTAGCAGCAACAATAACAACGAGAAGTGATTCCATTTGGGATATTTTGGGACATTATGTTTCCCGGAAATTCAATTAATATAGTTTTTTTTTTTTTGACAACACAAAAGAATTTTTTTCTCATTATAATAAAAAGTAAAAAAAAACTATTTTAGTTTTTATAAAAGTAAAGTGTTGATGAAATCTATATTTCGGTTACAAATGAGGTAATAGGTAAGGTAAGGTAGAACGCGGTTTAATTCTCAATTTGAATAAAATCTCTATGTAAAATACGAAGGAAAGTAGAATGATGTACATAAGTAGAGATGTAATTTATTTTCAAACTTTGGTCACATGCAATTAATTTCAATTGAATTGGTGATGGTTCAAGCTCCTATTATCTTCAAGTGGTCACTTCAAATAAAAACCACTCTACAGCATCTATTGAAAAAAAAAAATTTTATATTTATATTGACAATGGCATACTTTCTGAAATCTATCTCGTGGAATGTTAGATTTTTTTCACAAAGATTTAATCTTCAAATGCAATCGAATCGACCGCACGCCGGTCGTAGCTAAGTGATTCCATAATAATTATTACGCACAATATTGATGTTTTCAATTATCACCCATATGTCGTCGGTGGAAATACCTTGAGTAAGCCGGTAAAATTAAACTTTACTTAAAATATGGTGACTGACTAATTTTATATAAATATCCATAACTACGTAGTATACATAAATGAATGACAGTTTTTAATTTTAATTTTAATGTATTTTGTGAATGCAAATGCAATTTTAAAAAGAATTCATGATCGCAAGAAAAAAATACGAACAAAGGGTATTTTTTTGTAATTTCAGCATTTTATAATAATAAAACAGTATTTAGCATCTGCGTAGTTCTTGAAACGAGAAGAATGTTAAAAAATATTAAGTGTTTTTTTATCATTAGTAAAAACAGCTCAGCTTGTGTCATTGTATCACTTAGTGACATCACAGATATTACAAATAAAACTGCAATTACATTTACATATCTTATTCAGATTCATGTATTATTATGAGATTTGATGCTGATTGTACTTTAAATGATCGTTAATTTAGTGTATATAGAGTAATTTTAAAATGATTACAAATAATCAAATTATGGCTCGATGTCGTAGGTGATTTAAAAATGAAAGTTCTACTAAGCAGATCAAATTTCAAAAAATTGGAAAAAGCAAATCAAATTCCCCAATCTACTTAAAATATAGGCTGGCCAAGAATTTTCGAATTCAACATGATTTTAACTCATATAGCTAATATAGGTTTTATGCTCGCCCATAACGTTGTATACACTTAATGAAATTTACCTCTCAAATGTGTTATAATACCCCCCCCCCCCACCGCAGCCAATTCATTTTTCCGCAAATGTTTAAAATCAACATTTTAACAGGTTTTCGCAAAATATTTAGCAAATTAACTGGTTTTGTTGAAAACTTTCCGTTATTAACCTGCAAATTTAATTGGCTGCCTGTAGAGACATCATAAAATTTATAAGCCGCACTTTAATACCTGTTACATTTCCAAGACATACCAGAATGCTAGTATTTCTCTCTATGAAATATCAGGACGAAAGTAAGAAAACTTTTTGAATTTGTGTTTTTATTATCTTTTATTAAATCTAATTTACATTCGTGTAATTTTACAATATAGATACGTTTGAAATTATTGCCTTCTTCTTCGATAAAATTTTTTATAATAAATGACGTTTTAAAGATACTGCATGAAGTGCCATCTAAAATAGTTAAAATATGTTTTAATGCTTTCTACAGTTTCTCTTTTAAGAGCACATGACAGGGATATACATATATACTTAAGGCTAATGACAGACATAAGGTATCGACACCTAGGTATTCGCAAAGCCCCATGTTTAAACCTGTGTTATAAAATACTCCTAATAAGTAAAAAAAAAACTATTGGGTACAGAGGAGGTATTGAAATCCTCAAAAATTGCGGGGTATAACTTGATCATCGGTACTTGTTACTATGCGCAGCGCCATCTAGTTGTTAGTAATAATATGATAATATCTGTGTCAAATTAAACAAAATATGTCTATGCTTTTCAAAAGACAGTGAAAAAGAAGAAGAAAAATAAACCATTTTTTTTCCTTGTTTGCTCCAGATATTGATTTTATCGTATATTTAAAATAATTTGTTGCCGTCTAGTTTAGCCGGCATTAAAGCTATGATATTTCTCCCACGCTTAAAAATCTGTGAATAGAATTGAAATGTCAAAGCACGGCTTGTCTTTGTAGCATGTAGTAAGTAAAATACGCAATCACATAATCACTTTTTATGTGTTTATTATTATTGCTAAATTACTCTACAAACTACAAATACTGTATATTTTAGAATTACAAAATGTATGGCACAGCGTAGTAAGAAAATCCAGTTGTAATACGTCTCGTTTACTCAAAGCGACTGCCAAATGTTCCAGTATCAGAGATGCTCAAACCAGTCTTTGTTATTTTGCGGTTGGTAGTATTTTGTGAGTTACGTACGTGTAATCCATTGCAAGTGCATATTTAGTATCGCCACAGTCATACCAATACTATTTTTACGTCTGTCAGAGGTACTTTAATACCTAGCTATTCGGAATACTCTGATATGAATATCTAGGTAGCTATACCCCATGTTTGTCATATGCAATATATATAAGGTATTCCAATTGAGCTGTAATCAACTAAAGAGTGTTTTATTATTTGAATGACAGTTCCACAATTCATAAATAAATCAAGCGACCGTATTTTAAACTAGCTTCTGTAATATAGCAGCTACAGACATGCAAAATATGCGAAACGTTTTTCAAAAGGACTCTTCGTTTGTTCTTAGTTGAATTTCTGTATTTGAGGCATTTTGGAAAGCAAAATTAACTCGAAAATATACGCAAGCTCCGATGTATTCAAACAATCTCTTTCCATCCAGAAATTGGTTCAATGTGCCATGAAACGAACATGATTGTTAGAGTTTATTAGACTTTACTCGTGGCCACATTTTGCTTGTAGTGTACATTTAAAATGATCATGATAGTCTAAGATACGCTCAAATATTGTATTCCTTTCCTCAAAAGATAACACTGCGATCATTTTTTTCTTTTTCTGTTTATGGCGAAAATATTATGAACAGGTAAAATGCATAAAGTGGTTATCACTGACAAAATCATTTTAAAAATTCCAGAAATACTTCATTCCTATAGGCAATGAACATCATGAAAAAAAAGCTCAGAAGTATAAAAGAAACTATTCTTTTTGAAACGGTTGCGGAATCTGTTCGCGTATTGGATGCCAGAAATATTGAAAGACTATCATAGGAAAAAACGAGTAAATGTGACACAAGCTTTCCTCATGCGTTACGTAGACCATAGTGACCGCTTGTAATGAAATGAAACGTAAGTGGATATTTCACCATACAACTAATAATAAGCATTAACGTCAGCAAATAAAAATTAATCGTCACCATTAACATGAAAAATCATATCAACCATCTTCTGGAATAGAAACAGGCCACTTTCCGTCGAATTTGTGCCATTATAAATTTGCTATATTTCTTACGAATGAAAGTTTTATTTTTCAACCATCAACGTTTTTGGACAAGACAAGAGCAGCATTTGCATTCTAAATGACTGCAACTATTTTGTTGGTAGAAATTATTTTTAAATTGCTGTTTTGTCTTCCTGTCGAATCAACTAGGCACAATAAAAATATATGGGCGATTCGCTAATATTTTCCCATACGTAAAATTTTTTGAAAAAATTCCTCACTTTATTTCGAAAATGATATCCTCGTATAGTACAAATGATTGTAGTAAACAATTTCATAGGCCTGACATTCCGAAAACAGAAAACATCATTTCAGTGTGGCAATCATGTAATTTTGTCGTTTTCTCAGAAGACTTTAAAAATCAAAATTCTTGTTTGGCAAGAAGTTGCCGGATGTTTTTTTGTTTTTTTTCAATTTCTAAGCGCAAAACATATTTTTTTAGAATTCTTTGTCCAAAATTTTAGCCAATAAGTCAAGTCAACATACTTTGAAGCTATTGTCATGGACCAATAGGCGGACAGATAGCATACGTATAAGTACAGCTTTTTTAGGAAATGATAGTAATAGGTACACTACCATTATCGCAAACTGGTATGAGTTAATTTGTTAAATAGTTTCGAATATATACGGGAAGAGCAATACCCGCAACAGTCAACATACCGGCATGCCAAGCGATCATTCAGTTACTGAAATTATTAAAATTGCAAGTTTTTTTTCATAGCCTCAAATTACACGATAACGTTACACCTTCGATTTATTACCCCTGGGGATATAATAATCATTCGAACACGTACACATCTCAAGCTGTCGTAAAATGTTTATGTACTTATAATTATTACAAATCACAAAGATTTATGTTTCGTCTTATATAAAAAAAAACAAACACGCACATTAACGCACTTTATACAAAGTAAAGAAAAATAAAATATTTTCGATAATAATAATTCTTGTAGTGTGACTCATATTACAAATTTGATACTTGTTGAATGGAGCCGCTTCTTGTTATTTATTACTTACAAGAATTTTGCTTTTGTCTCTCATCTGCGTGAATAATTTTTTTTTTTCAGAAATTGAATATCTCTGGTTTGATATTAAAGAAGAAGAAAAAACAGAATAATTTTTATGTTAATTTTAAATTATGAAAACATTTGATATTTTGCGTGATCCAACAGAAGATTTTTTTTTACATTTTCAATGAAGCTGAAAAATTGTTGTGGTTTTTAATACTATACTACTATACTTTATAATTTGATATTTTCGGATTCTACTTTTATTTTTTTATATAGAATTTCTGCCCATCAGAATTTATTTAGTAACAAATTTTGAAGAGTTTACTTCAAAACTACGAAATTTAAATTCACAAAGAATTTCCAATAAATAAAAACCGCAATTATTTAAAATCTCTGATAATCTTGAAAATCCTGATTTGTAAAACAAAATAGTTTTAATTTGCGAATAATGTGGAATGGGTAGATACAATAATTTGAATATTTTGTTGTCGTTTGGAAAAGGTCGATCGACACCAAAAATGTCGACTTATCGAATATATGGATTATTACAAATTCAAAAATGCAATTTTTTTATAATGCCGACAATGGTTTATTGAATGATGCAATTCAAACTGGAATATCTCTCAGTGGTCCACTATGGAATGCAGCCTTTTAAATAGTCGTCTCTCTTAATATCGCATATAAAAATTCCGCTAAACCAATGGCCGCCTTAACAAATTACTGACTGTTGAAATGTCGCAGAAATATTTGTAAGTCGCTTATCTTTTCAATAGGTCAAAATGCAGTATTTGCTATAATTAAATACAATTAGGTGTTTAATACAGTCAGTGCTTTAAAAAACTTGGGCTGTAACTGAAATCTATTTCTTTTATTGTTTTAGCACTTACCTAGCTGTTTTGAATTTTAGCAACAGAATTAATAACCTGGAGGGTTCGGTTGTGGGCCTCTAATCAGTTAATGCTTTAAGTCTTTTCGTATTGATTATTTTATAAAAAAATATAATATTTCAAATTTATGAAAATAATAAAGAGAAACATAACTAGTTGTAGATGGGAATTTGCTCCATCTTGTTTCCATTTTGAAGATTTCATGCGCTGTACGAAGCAGGCCATGTAGTAGCTGATCTTACGAGAAGGACGGTTTTAAAAATATTCTCCCGCCACCTTGTAGCTTACTTATTTATAGCAATCGCATTTTTCCTGAAGTTAGGAAAACTGTAATCTCTTACATATATTTTCTATTCGTGAATTTTATGGAGATCTGGAGAATGAGAACGTTTTTTCCCTTTGCTATACGACTTAAAATTCTGGCACCGACTATATTCCACTTAAGTTATGTGAAGCGCAATGTGGTATATAAAACTTTGTAGGTCTAAAATAATAAACATTAGGGATAACTTTTGGTGCGATTTCTATATTTCCTTTATGGTGAAGATTTTGGATTTAATACACCAAAAAGAAAGTGCACATTGCAGATCATGTTTTTTTTAAATGGGGGAGGCATTTCTAATTTTATCAGAGTTCACATTTAGCTGTACGATTTTTTTTTCATATTATTGTCAAGCTCAGCAAATTGTCAGATTGGCATAGTTTTTACTATGTTTAACTATTTTATTGTTTTTCTGTTTTTACTATATTTTACAACATTTTTACAGGTCAAAATAAGTCTCTTTTGAGGAGTAAAGCTTTCTTTTAAAATTTATTTGTCTGTTAGTGTGCTTTGTATTGTAAGTTTGCAATAAGTGTTTTTCAGGAAACAAATATAAATTTAAGTATTGATGTTATGGTAATTTTGAGAATGCGATCTTGCTGACCAAAAGAATACTATACCCCGTTTTAAATATGACAAGCGCCATCTATTGGTTTCTAACTGACGCATGTTAAAAGTTTATTTTAAAATCTACTTCGTACTCCTGATTAACCTGATCTTTGTCCTAACTTACAATTATGGTTTATTTATCCCAAGATAAATGACTTAAATTGACCGAGATAAAAACTATCCGATGTTCATACCAATCAGACTGGCTATAAAATACTATGTGTGACAAATTTTGTGGATATTTCCGTTAATTCAAAATATTAACATATTTACTGAATTTTTGTTCTTTTATTTCGAATAACTTAAATTTTTTTTTTTTACTACAGTATACGTACCCACATACACTTAACTTAATTTCTCAGCAATCTATACAAGGAATTATCATAAAATCTGTCATTTTGAATGAGACGAAATGTCATTTTGAACGTGCCGGTAAATAAACAGGTTGCCAAAGGATTGAGGCGAAAGCTTAGAAGAAAAAATAACTGCAGCTATAGTCTTTTAAATTTCTCAGTTTATTATTGGTTGTGTTCATATTTTGTTACTAAATATAAAACTGAGATACAACAGATCAGAGAAAGTTTGCTGTCATAACGAATAAATTGAGAAAATTTTACTCATTAGTCTCACTGAGACTGGCATCACGGAAATACGAAAAACATACCTAGTTGAGATTTACTTTGAGTGTTGGGATAACATTTGAATTAAATTGAAAGTTTTCAAATACGTGCTAGATTTAAGTATTAAATTAACTTTTATAATTATATACCAGCAAGTCATGTTAGGTATATAGAACAAAAGACTTAAGCGACGAACCTTTCAAATACTTTTGCTTTTAATAACTGTCTGGTCATTTTCTACCAGCAATAAGTACACTTTTGTTTTAGATGTCCCACAATTGCATAATCGGTACTAGCATTTAATTTTAATTTTATGATTATTAAAATTGTATATTTGAGGCGTATTATTCGTAGTGAATTCTTGAATGCATTCTAAATGGCAATATTGAGGACGATATTTTAGAATATAGAATTGGAAGAGTTTAGTTACTATGGTTAAAATTATTACTAATTCTGGAGAATCTCTTTTGATAGAAAAGTTAAATTTTTAAGTGGTTAATGAAGCAAATTGCGCAGAATTGTCTGTAAGTATAAGTAGCTATATAACTGCTAGAACATCAGACATATTTTCGACCTATCATTATTTATTTCTGCCTTCTGCATTATAGAAAATAATACCACAAGTCACTAAAGAAAGTAAAAGTATCTTGAATATACTTTGAAAATATTGACTATTCTACATTGTGTGTTGGTAATTATATATTGGTCTTCTTCTGCTAACGAGTATATGCCTGTCGAAAAAAATGCTTAAGTCGATAGTATGCAAAGATGAATTTTCGACAATTTTCGATTTCGAATCCTTAGATAGTTTGGTTGTTCTGTTTTTTTCAAAACAGATATCCATATACGCTGAATAACCCTGAAAACAGGCATAATAAACTGGATAATGTGCTATATTTAAACAAACTGTATTTTCAATATTCCCCCATAATTATAAAAAGATAACTGATAATGTACCAGAATTAAATCAGGGTATGAGCGTACTGTAAAACTCGAAAAGATACAAGATAATGTGCGACAGCTTTTTCAAATCTCATAAACTATATTTAAAACTCTTAAGCAAATCAATAAAAATTATTGAAACCATTTGAAGGAATAAAGACTTTATTCCACCGGAACTATTGCAAGTAAAAGGTTTATAATACAACAGAAGATGTACGAGATATACTTGTGGATCAATTGGTGAAATGTTAGAGTCCAAGTACAAAGCCTATTGCAGTATTTTGTACAATTTTGCATAGCATGGAATACTAATAGAGCGTTTTGGTAAGTCAGTTGTACCTTCATAACTACATATATGCAACAAAGGAAATATTTTCACGGTGTGGCCAATTTTTGTTTTGTCGAAGGTAAAATATGCCATATTTTTTTGCCTAAAAACTATACGAAGTGAACACAGAGAATATTACTTATCATCAACAATTTATTTGTGTATAAGTGTATTACGAAAATAGGCGATGATTTACAGTACCATTAAGAAAATTAGGACATTCTCGTCCTTATCGAATAAATGAAAATATTCTCTGCAATGAGTGAAATTGTACGCAAAGATCCAAATAAATCAAATCAACATCGTTCAATATAATATTGAACCTTTCGACAACAACATTAATTTAAATTATTTGAAATAAACAGACAGACAATTTTCAACTAGTTGTTGAACATTTCTCAATTCGGTGTTAAACAAGCGAGTTCAGTGAATGATTATTGCAAAAAAATAATGTTGAGCGATGTCATATTTAAAGTGAAGAAAATTTCTATGCTATTTATCGGTGAAAAAGAAACTCACTGACAGAAATGCACTGTTTAGTGTGAATTTTGGAAAGATGTAGTAATTGGACCATACCTTTTTGAAAATGAAGCTAGTAATTCTGTAATAGTAAGTGGTGAACACTATCGCTAGATGTGGAATATATGTATATATATAATATTTGCAATCAAATGAATGGTTCGGACTTAGACGAGATTTTTGCGATGAATCACGTGAATCAGCAATATTATTTGATACCATATTTTCTGGTCTCCAAAAATATTATCAAAACCATACAAGAGAGAACTTCCATCTTATTAACATCGGCATCATCTGCTTAAATCCAGCCCATCTATTACTGGTATAATAAAATGTTGTAATCTGCATTCACCGGTTATAAAACATTTCTATGTACTTAGTATAATTACTATTTTGTAATCATCATTTCGTTTATTAATTTTTTTGAAATCTGGAAATAATTCGTTCATTGCAAATTTTTGATTTATTACTTGGTAATTTTTATTTTTATATGAATGGATTTTTTGTGCATTGTCTTAAGAAATACATTTTTAAAATATTTCAATTTTTTCAGCCCTTTTCCTTTATAATATTTGCCTCTTTGTACGACTTCTTTTAAGTCTACAGATAAATTTGTGTATTACATTAGATACTTATTTTACGGTAATGTAAATTATAGTATTAAGGATATCATTTATATTTGAAATCAAAAATTTTACAGTTTTAACAAAACCCATTAATATTTTAAGAAATCTCCAATTTATAAATTCAAGCTATTTTACTATGGGGATAGTTCGAAGCTCATCTAAAATAGCAGATTATACGAAATTTGTGAAAAACTAGATGAACTTCTTTATCTACCTCTAAAACCAGTGAATCTTGTAAGAGATTTGAGGAAGGAAATGTAACTTGGAAAATATTTGCAGAAAAAAGAACAAATTAAATATTTGATTTACGTTCTTTTCAAATTATTGAGATCTTTACAAATATAAACTACTATATTTTGTCTGCCATTAAAATCAAAAAACCCAAAGAAAAATTATGCCCTCGAAAAATTAACCAAACTCATGATTCTCTTGAAAAAACAACAACAACGATTAAAAATCATGTGTAAAAATTTGCATATAAATTCCATACATAATAAAATCGATAATATCTTATGGGGACCGAAAAAGTAAAATAATAATAACTTCATCACTAATAAAGAAATAAATCGTTACACCTTCGATGTGTATATTCAAATTTTGACCTCAATATAAAAAAAAACACTTTCAGTTTCGAAAAGTACCAATTTGAAAAGAAACAAAAAAAATAACACTCACCATGCACAAAATCGCATAAGTCCCCATTTTTGTTTCTTTGGCGAACTGCACTTAAAATCACAGCCCGAATGAGAAAAAAAGATCAAAGTTTCAAAGGAGGAATCACTTATAATCACAACAATTATCACACTTCAGTGTTTCCAACAACTCTTATGTAACTGACTGGCCTTATAATGTCTTCTTAACAAATTTTTTTTTCTTTAATCCACTTTAAAATCCAAAGCGTGATCAATTTGTACTTGGAATCCTTTCCGTTGTTTATCATCCAACATTCGACAATTATACAGCAATCAGATACGAGAACGACCGTTTCACACCGGCCGAACTTAAACAACTAAAAGCGAAATTTGCGAAAGTATTCAATTTAAACTTCAACTCCAAACGATCCTCAGCGGGCGGCTAAACCAAAGTCTTAACTGATCACACAAAAGAAAGAAGAAAAAAAAAACAAGAACTGCTTAACCCCTTGACGATCATCTCTCACCACACTGTATCATCTTCTCCATATAGCGAATACCACATGGCTGACATAGAGACAAATGCTTTAATAAAATAGCGCTGATGACGAGCCGCCAATACATCGCACCTCTAGCATAGGTAGCATCTTTACTCTAAGATTATTTTCTCAAGAGCATTTTTTAACGGGCTGTGAAATAAAACGACAAAATACTTCTAGTAAAAATAACTAGGGGTACTAGTACTCGCCTCCTTCTTTCGCGATCACTTCTCTTTGATGAATCAAACTGTATCTTTTATCCAAATATGACCTTAGAAGGTAAAAGATTGTTTTTTTTCTTAATGTTGTGCTTTTTAAATTGTTTTTTTCCTTTGCTTACCTTCAACGGGTGCATTGCGGTCATTAATCAGGCAATACAAATCACTTTAAGAAATTTGATTAAGGGAAGTAGGCCGTATAGTAATAATGTACATAAAATGTGACAATACCAGTTTCCCTGTCGGCTATCGACACAAGTATTAGTTAGTTAAAAAATTTCACTTTCAATTAGTATTGTCGATTCAATTTAAATAAGCCTGTACCTGACTGATCCTATTGTTACTCACAAAATCAAGATCAACTGATCGTGTCATTGCTGCATTCTTATAAGATTAACGTTTGCAGATTTTGATTTCTGTCAACGCGATCTAATTTTTTGCTTTTTGTTGACCCAGATAGACTAGATAGATACGAGTAGATAGGTATAGGTGCGCATATACAATTTCAAATACAATTGGTAGGTAAAAAATTGGTAAATTAAAGACCATCTTGCGTATAGCCGTTATTATGTATGGAATGTGAGTTAGTATACAACTTATTTGTCGGCAGAGGACACAGAATTCAATAAGTCAAAACGGTATGCACTGGGTATGTCAATTTATATTTATAACGGTCGGATTATCTTTAGAATGGTAGTTACATAGATAGATAGCTCGAACAGAGATCTATAGAATAATGACTGAAATTCCATTCTAAAATGAGCATTGGAGAGATTGAATTGAATTGAAGTATAGTTTGGGAATAAAAGTATTTTTTGCATTCTTACCTTTTATTCATTTTTAGGAACTTTAAAAAGAATTATTGAAATGTTCTCATGTATCTATTCGAATTTACAAAGTTACCGAAGATATCATAAATGTAAGGAAATAGACCAAAAGCACTAACATTTGTAATGGTTTTTTTTTGTATTATAGCACCCAGCGAATATTTATTCCAACATTATTGTATGGCTGTGGCAGGAAGAGAAGTTAAGTACAGTAAGAGAATGGAGAAAGATTCATTCAGACCTGGAGAAATTCAGAATCAATAACTTTCTTAAATGACGACGAAATCGATCGACAACAATAGTTTCATGCCTATATAATTACTGTGAATCCAGTCTCGTCTGAGTATTTTAAAATTAATTTATATTTGAATTTCCCGAAGTTATTTTGTACAGAAATCGCATACGACCAGCAGCGATTATAGAAATTTTTGAGACTACGTCTTAACCAACTTTAGTATAAACGACTGCAAAACAAACAGAAAAGGAGGATTTTACCACCGAAATTATCAGGCTCACGATCTTATAATATTTTTGATGGCACTTTACAAACATGCCACGAGTGTTATATTTTTCTCGCACGGGACGACTGGTATAACAATAGTTTTGAATTTCATCCAACATTCTATATTAAAAGTTTGCAACTGATAACTGAGGTACCATTATTTTATGGCATGTAGTGGCCTGCTCTTCTTTTTGTATAGGCTGAAGAATTTATTCATTTCCTATTTTCAGATTTAAATAATACCTTAGTATAGTATACAGGTAGAGTTTATTAGAAAATTTGGAAGTTTTTTCTTGGAATTGATGCCAGATTGGAGGATGGATGGATGGATTTGGAAAGGCATTGAGAATCCTAAGAATTCTCTAGAACTTAGACCACTACAAGGCCCATTGTTTACTCTTCAGCCGGACGATGTATACCCCGATCTATACCAATTGTAATGATTGAACATGGCCTTGATTGACTCACAAAGATACTCGTTTTAATCAGGATGGAAGGAAGCACGTAAGTTGTTTCAAAGGTTATGATTCAATGTTTTTTGTATTTGGCAGGACATAACTTGTTTCGACCAAAACGACATGTGTTTCAAAAATGGCAGTAGCACACAACATCTGCTCCAAGAGCTTTTGACATTTGAAACAAAATATTTTGGACGATTATAAAATAGCCCTCGCCCAGCAATAAAGTGGAAAATCAAATTTGTTTAAAATGTGGGTATTATTGGAAACTTGAAAAGAACAAATAATGATTAAAACCACTATTATTCTGCAGGGATGGAGAAGGAAAACAAAGTCTAAGTATCAACAATTCCCAATATGAATATAATGTTAGATTTGTGACAAATCACACTAATTTGACAAAGGGTGTGTTAAAAACATATCAAGCACGTAAAACTAGTAATTCCCTATGACAAAAATTAAATATTTCACTCAACGAAAAAGGGCCCCCAATAAAACAATCGCACGAGGGCCATAAGGTAAAATTTATAACACAAAAATTAAAACCGAGATTATCCTATTATACTTCTAGACATGGAGTGATATTAAGTATAAAATTAGAGCGAAGTTAAGGAATAATATAAGAAATATTAAGGGCAATGGAAAAGGACCTTACGTAGAAAAAAATAGAGGCAATTATTGATTGTGCTGGATTAGAAGCTCCTGTGCATGGAATAAAAAGCGCAAAAGTTAACGAAGAAGAAATTATTATTGGTTGCAACAGTAGCAACACTTACGAGGACTTAGTAGAAGAAAGGCAAGAACAGTCTGGCTAGGATTTTAAGAATAGTAAAAGTCGGATTAATTGCAATGGAAATAAAAGTAAAAAAAATAAAACGAAAATGAAAATTGGAAGATATGTAAAAGCAGCAGAGAAGCTAACAGAAATCAAAAAATTCACAGAAAAGTCTTTTTTTTATTGGATATTAGTGAAACTTTTAGTTTGTTGAAAAAATAAAGAATTCTGAATTTGGACTGAGCTTTCGCCTCATATCTTTATCCTCTATATGGTCTATGTTAATATATTATATAGTATTATTTTCTTTATAAAGAATTTTTTATGCAATCTCTTATAATTGTGCTCGTCGTAATAGATAAGTAATACTGGATTACGCTCTTCGCAATCAGTTGCTTGCTTGTCTGCAAGCTGTTATCATAGCTTACATTATAGTGAATATATAGGTTATGCAAAGCAACCCAAATATTAATAATCGATGTAACTAGTTTCGGTCTCCATCGTCCTTTTAAAATTCTAATTGTACATTCAATTTTACATCTAGACTTAGTGTGTATATTATTGAAACGTAGCTCACGATGTCTCACGTCTACATTTCTATAAGGTGTAAGTAGCCATGGTTGTAGTGCATCACCTGAAACATAATGGTTAAATTTCATTTCTAATTTTCACAATTGCTACTTAAAACTCGAGTTCTTATGTCATATCCGTCAAATTTTCCGTGGAAATATGTATTTTCGTTTCTTGAAGTCCATACAGTCATGAGACGCTCCGCCATAAGATGCATTAACGGCGATAATTTCGTTAAGATAATTGCAAATCTAGATAAGTCAGAATACGTTGTGATAGAATTTAGTCTTGTAAGAGTAACATTGACATTTAAACTATGAAACCGCCTGAGACCAAAGAATATACCTATACGTTCTCCATTGGCTTAAGGATGGGGATATGTGTGCCATCTACACATCCCACGACACCTGGAAGTTTAAACTTCTCATAAAAATGTCTCTTACAATCATCAAATTTGGATTCTTCTAATTTAATCCAACGAGGACGAAATTCCTTTTCCTGCAATCGAATCGTTTTTCTAAATACTTGTGAAACCGTCGTTTGCACCATTGATATAGTTTTGTTATTCCTAATGGTCACTTCATATTCTCCGTTAGCGAGCAAATTTAAGAAAGCGCATAGTTGAAGCATTTGTGGAATAGCTACTTGGCTTCTACACTCAGTAAAATTTACAGATTCAACAATCAATACTAAACATTCCTATTTAATCCTGAAATTTTTAGAGATCCTAAAAGAATGAATTACAATTTAGAGTTAATTGTTAGTATTCTTATTCTTTTTTTGGCAACTCTAAAGGATTGCTATTGTCGTTTAGCTTACGACGTTTTATTCTAGCGAATCTAACATCGTCTTCATCAAAATCACTTTCATTTTCACGTACTTCATATTTATAAATTCTTCTACCGATTACTACTCTTTATCCGGATATATAATTGTTTGAATCTTGCAGTAAAAAATTAAGATACAGTCCAGAATTCCTCCAGCAGACCTTTAAAATTGCAAAGAAGAAAAAGAAATAATAGTAACACTTTAAAATGTCATTACAAATTAGAAAATCCAAAGGAGAAAAATATTGCCGTCTTTAGGTTCCAGGACGTGACATCAAATTCTTTGAATGTATTAGAGTAGTACGACTTCGTATAATTTTACAAAGCAAAATCGCTCTGTGAATTTTTTAGAGTAGTGCGATTTCGTACTTTTGCAAGTTTTAAAAAAAAAGCAAAATCACTTTTTGTCATATTCCAGGCCACAGACACATAAAGACGGCAATATCTAAGACCAATTCTTATGGTACCCTAGATGAATGCCCGTATGTAGTTTCGTATAGTCACCCAAGTTTTGAAGTGGTTTTTTGCATATAATTCTAGAATGGTTCGTCGGGCAGTAAAAATGATTATAACCAATTTCATAGAATTTCATATTCTGAAGAAGTCCAATAAAAACGTCTAAGATTGATTATTTTTACGTAAGCGTAAAGAACCAACATTTTTATATGGCAACACCAAGAAAGGCTGCCCGATTTAGTCCAATTTTGTAGCTTTACTTACTATTAGGTACTATGAAAACACAGTGTAAAAAAATTCAGCTCTTTGCGTTGACGCGTTGTTAGGTACTGTCCAAATATATAGTAAAAAACGAAATTTTTGTATGCCAACACTATGAAGGAGTTACCCGATTCGTCCCATTTTCGAACTCAAATTTTCATTTTTTTTAATCTGTGTGCAATATTTCAGCTCTCTAGATCGACTCCTTGTCAGGCACTGTCCAAATATATACTAAGAAACGAAATTTTTGTATGGCAACCCTACGAAAGAGTTATCCGATTTTTCCGATTTTCCAATGTACAAAATTTCAGCTCCCTAAGTGAACGCGTTCTCGAGTTATCGTGCAAAATCAAAATAACTTTTAATATTATGCGTCGGTGTTCAACCTATTTTTCTCTACTAGCATTATTTTAGATTTTATTAGTTATCTATAATTATATTCAAAAGACCTTCAAAACTTAGGCTCAGTGAAGGAACGCATTTACATTATTAAAAACTAAAGACGGTATTTTTGTACCATCCAAATCAAAATTCGGGGAATATAGGACGAAACAAGTGAGAGGTCGCCATTTTTCTTGCTCGACAAATCAGACAGTGCGGACGGTAATGCCGGTAGTTAAAGGTTAAAAGAGAAAATAAATTTGAAGAATTCATTTCATTACGGAAAGGAAAGGCACAATAAAACATGAAGAGTGGAAAATAAAAGTCGTAAAGGAAGAAGAAATTTTGGACGCCCACTTAAAGCTGGAAAGAATACTGGATGAACGGAAAGTTAAGCATAGTTTTTTTTATATAGATATTTATATTGGTTTTTCGGGTAAGTACTTTCGTTTCTTCGTAAAATAAATTGTGCAGTGTACTGACTGTCATCGCGTAAAACAATTACGGTACCTAAGCATCCACTGAATAGGAATTTGTTTGGCAATAAATTCGATTTATATGGGTTAAATTAGCGACCTTTTCTTTTCGTCCTTCAGAAATCCGGTTTTGTGAATTATCCGTCAGAAGAAAGATCATATGGCGATCAACATAAAAGAACACTCAAAGGACCTCCGCATCTTCTGAGCCAGCATACATACGTCGACGCTTTCAAAAATATTGAGGCATTCATACTTCATGATTCGATTCCAAGTTCCTATTAATTTTAATGTTCGAACTAACTGCTTCGAAGGCTATCTACTAACATTTTATTAAAAATCTATGTAAAAAAACTATGTTTATTATCTTGTCCTTTCTAGACTTTTGGAAATGTGTAATCTTATAAAAATATTGGCTTGTCATCAGGATTAAATGCAAGTACAGATATTAAGTTTCAAGTCATTCGGATATCAAGATTTCACCCCAAAATTTCTAAATTTTGATCGCAAATCCGTAATCCCCAACTCTAAATCCCCAAAATACTGTATTAGAAAAAATATCTGCCATAGTGAATTTCTAAATATTTACCAAAAACTTCGTAATCCACGCCATCATATTATATAATATATATGTATATAAATGTGCTAAATTATAATGTCATGCAATAGTGTGCCACATTTTAGCTCAATAGCTCAACGGGAAGTGAGTTAAACTACAAATGCTGAACATTGGTCACATGGTAGCTTTGAAACTTCGAATTTCTTCTGTTTGAAGGTCGAAGTTTCGATATTCGAATATTTTTCCGAAGCTTCGAAAATCAACAGCCCTACTTTCCGGTAATCACAAACTATGAATATAAGTAAAACGTACAAGTTACGACACGTAATATGACACTTGTCACTGCGCGAATGGTCAGATCAATGATCTGACTCGCCCACCTCTGTCCCGTCGGTTCTAGTTACACACTTTTGATGCGAACGTTCCCCAGCTGACTATATGGAAAGGTGTGAGCAAAATCGCTCGTGAGTACTATTTGAGCGCCACCTGGTTATGAGTCCACAAACTTCAACAAATTAAAAGAACAACTTTCAACATAAGCCTATTTTATAATTTAAGCCACAAAAGAATTTATTTCTCTACAAACTCGTATAGTGTAAACCTGTAAAATGTAATTTAAACTTTACACATTTGGCAATAGCCGAACCGGCGCGGCACACAGCACTTCAATTAGTAAATTTTTGCATTAAAGAAACAATTCTTCAAAGAAATAAAAACGAAATTATGAAAATTAAATTTACTTAACTTTCCATTTTTTTCCTCGAAATACGTGACCCCTCCAGCTCCATTTTCCAGTTTCTTCCAGATCTCTGCTATTCTGCTTCTCTTATTCTGCCGCTCCGGTTTTTTTTTATACTCATTGAATTTTTCTTTTAATTTTTAATTTTTACTATTTTTTTTTTATTATTAATAACTTTTACCAACAACCGCGTCGTGCTAATACGGTATATCTGCCTTAAGTATCCTATCCATCTAATGATTGCGAAAATGCTTCCTTGTAATAATGTCAGATGGCTCCACTGGTACAATTTTGAATAGTTTTTTCTCCCACTGCAACTGAAGTATGGAGAAGGGGTTCATGAAATAAGCCGAAAGAGCATAGCCAAACTAATAAAATACAAGAAGAAGTAGAACAACCAATAACGTCTCGCTAGAATATAAAATCTACGATGCCTCGACGACCTGATGTAGAGAAGACCGCAATTTTTTCTTAGAAGCTTACTGAAAATTTCACTTTAAAATTATTATGCATTATTGGAGGCCGACAATGGGTGCTTGGGCCGATAACAATTTTTGTGAGTGTAGACGCTTAGAAAAGTAATAAGCATTCCTTTCTTCTTAGAAATTTACAGAAAATGTTTCTGCTGAATTTTTATTAGATCCATTGTGTGTCATTAGCTGCGTTTTTTATCTCCCTGATCGGATGCGGTTCAATTTTTTGTACGTTAAACAATATTAATGTGTGATCCATTGTTGTTGTTTTACGTACATAAAATTGAACCGGATCAGATCAGAGAGATAAAAAAACGCAGCTATTGTCGGCTTCCAATAATGCATAACAAATCGAAGCAAAAAATTTCCAGAAAATTTCTAAGAAAAAAATGCTGCCTTCCCTACATCAGATCGAGGCATCTTTGATTTTTATTGGAGCGATGCATTGCTGGCTTACCCTTGTCCCTTTAATTACGTCTGCAGTAGTAGTGCCTCTACATTACAAGAAGATACTAAGTTAAATCTTCATTTCGCAATCGCTAGATAGCTCTATACAAAAGGATACTATGTACTAATATATAGATTTTAGAAGCTATCCTAGGACGTTTTTAAAATTATACTTGTAACTTTTTCAAGCAAAATTTGCAAATTTATTCTATATGAACTTACAAACTGTACCAATCAATTTAACTACAAATCAAGCAATATATATTTTTATCTAATATTAATAATAAGCAATACCCAATTTTATCTAATTAGCTACAAATAACAAATTAGGTATTACAATTCAAAATGCGATATATGATTTTACTTCTACTATTCTACTCTTTTCTTTAAATTAGAGCAGCATCCGTAACTAGGAAAAGGAGCAGGTCAATAATATTACCTTTTCGTTTCACAGAGTCCTGCTGGCCGTTTCGTTGAACTCTTCAGTGAATCTTTTAATTTGCAACAACTAGTGGATGCACCAACGGGTATTCCTGATGCAACTGGAGATAGAGATAATTTACTGGATTTGTTTCTAACATCTCATCCTGACAAATATTCCATCTCAGTCGGTTCCCCTCTCGGTAATTCAGACCATTGTTTAATCACTGCTCAATTTACCACCTCAAACCTGTGCCGCCCTACTTCGCCACCTACAAGTAGGCTTCTTTGGCACTATAAGAATGCTGATTGGGAAAGTCTCAATCAGTATCTTATAGAAATTGATTGGTCGGCCTGTTTTGCTTCGAGGGATGTTGATGAATGCACATTATTAGAATTTAGTAACATACTAAATCTTGGCATGCGCGAATACATACCGTATTCTTACAGCAGATCTCAACAAGAGCAAACTCGCTCTTGGTTTAACTATAAGTGAAACCAACCTATAAAGCGAAAGAGTCTGCTTTTCGCGCCTATCAATTGCATCCCAGCAAGTCTACAAGACTGCGCGAAGCACCTGCAACTCAATTATCCAGAGAGAAAAACTTCTTTTTGACCAGAATATTAGACAACGAAACTTGGCAAGCCACAAAGGTAGCAAAGGTTTCTGGTCCCTGGGCAAAACCATCAGGAACAATTACACCAGTTCCTCTATACCTTCCCTACTTAATAATGGTGAAGTGTTTGTTAACTCCCTGGATAAAGCTAATATTTTAGTTACTAGATTCGCTTCAAATTCTCGTCTTCCACCCACTTCACAAACACCTGTTTTGCATCTCCCGTATGGGTGTGTGCAAGAGCCAATACACATCTGTACGAGAGATGTGTTTAAGGTCCTTAAAGGGATTAACGTCTCCGAAGCCGCAGACACTAATGGTTTTTCGCCCCTATTAATTAAAAGCTGTGCCTCATCCTTGGCTAAACCTCTGCGCAAACTATCCTATTTGTCTTATTCGACAGGAGAATTTCCAACTGCTTGGAAACTAGCTCATGTTCCGCCCTTTTTTCTAAGAAAGGAGACGGTAGCGATCCGTCAAATTATCGACCAATTGCAATCACCCCGATTATTTCAAAGGTGTTTGAATCTATCATTAACTCCAAATTAGTGAAGTATCTAGAAGCTAATCACCTCATCAACGATCGCCAATATGGCTTCCGAGCTGGACGCTCATCTAGAGACTTGCTAAATGGAACGTTGGAGCCGTAGTCTTCACAATTTTGGTGAGTCCAAAACCGTTGCCCTAGATATTTCATAGGCCTTTGATAGAGTCTGGCATCCAGCCCGTTTAGCTAAACTTAAAGCACTTGGTCTGTCCCCTCCTCTTCTATTATGGATTGAAAGTTTCCTATCTAGTCGCCAAATACGTGTTGTATTAGATTTCGTTACATCTGAACCTCATCCCATAAATGCCGGTATGCCTCAGGACTCTGTTATCTCTCCAACTCTCTTCTTAATTTTCATTAATGATCTGCTCTCCCTTACTTTCATTCCCATCTATACCCTTGATATCGCTTACTCCTTTGACACTCTTGCGGACTCCAGGGGGAATGCCGTCGCGTTCAATACATCTAAGACCCAAAGCTGTCTCATTTCATTAAAACAAGACCATAACTTAACCACTCCTGTTTCTTTTGATGGAGCATTAATTTCTGATTCACCGTCACTAAGCATTCTTGGCATTAATATTTCCAGTAAGTTAAACTGGACAGATCCTCTATTGCCAAAGAAGCATCGAAATGTCTTGAATTCCTAAAACGGTGTAAAAAATATTTCAGTCCGTCAAATCTAGCGCTCCTCTACAAATCATTTTACCCTTCAAATTACTTTCGGCCGTACAGTAAAATTTGGTGATGCTTTTTTATCCCGAACAGCTTCTATTTTTCCTCCGGCGTACAATCTGCGGAAGTTTAAGGGCGACATACATCGTCAACTCCGCCACTCTCCTTTACCTAACAGTCAGACAATTCATAGCGGCGCTTAATAATATTACCAATTCTATATTTTTTTTATATTCCCAAGAACTTTTCAGTGCATTAATAACGACCAACCATTTTCCCTCTATATGTGAAAAATCGAATTTTTTTCGCAATCACACGATTTCAAAAAAAATAATAATTTATTCACTTTTGACCAAGCACGAAATTACTTTGTTTTTATTGTCAAAAATCATTTTACAAATTATGCCTTCATATTACCACTTAAGTTTTTGGTATTTAGGGCACATTATGATAAAATAAAGCTTGTTCATAATTGCACCCCAGCTGTAATACGAAATTATATAAGTTTCATGAATTTGAATTACAAATAAACTGCTTGCGTTTGACTTGTCCAGCTGATGATAGTTCAGTGGACGAGGGCTAGTTCTTTATTCCGAATTTAAATGCACCACTCAATTGTTAATTTTACAGAGACAATAAGAAAAACGTAGTAATGAGAGCAAAATAAAAAAATTCTAAATTCTTTGAAAAAATTTAATAAAAGTAATAACATACAATGGCTAAAATAAATAAGAACGCAAAATTAAAGTGGTTATTTTCATCACGAATCAGAAGGAGCAGAGATAAAAAAAAAATTTAAAGTCAAGTAGTAAATAAAAATAATCATAATAAATCCTTTACAAAAGATTCTATAAGTGATTTAAGTTGCTGTAGCTAGTTACTTATGGGGAGACTCGGAAATTAAATTTGCAAATTATACCAGTGAACTGAACCATCTCTTCTTTTGTATCAAACTGGAAATTTTGCATAGAATTTTCGACGACAATCGAGTTAATATTACTGCAAGATTTTGATGACTACCCGCAATGAACGCTACCCTCATTTCCATTTTAATATCTGGGGCAAGGTTTCTATATCGACGTTAAAAGGATTTTAAAAAATCTTGATATCGCTTACAATTGCATCAAAATCTGAAAAACGAGACTCAAAATTTAATTTCAAAACATCCAAAGTTTCACTTGCGAAATCAACCGGAAAGAGAGTCTCAGTTTGCTGACTAAATATTTGACATGTAGGTATCAAAATGCATGACACATTTTATGTTCAATTGAGATTGAAATTCTTTGTCAAAAGGACTCATTATGAGTGTATAAATCAAGCAGAAGCTGGTTTTCTTCTTATAATTTTAAATTAAGGTCATATGTTTAGTTAAATCTGTATAAAATGATAACTTCCACATTCACTCATTGTTTTGGAGCTAGCCATAGGACGATTCTTTTTATTCAATAAAATTTCGATTATTGTTCGGAGCTCAAGAAATCGCATCAGAGAGAGCTTTTCTCTTCAATAAACTCTCAGAATTTAGGATGATTGAGCGCATGTGATCTGATATAATTAACAGCTGACATGGCTAGCTTTAAAACTTCTGACATATCCATGCATTTTCCGCACAAATACTGTTGATGAATGATGCAATGTACGATTAATGGTTTTGATCCACCGTCATTTTCTACAGCCTTTGATACGAGAGCAAAAATACCTTTATTATTTCCACGCATGTTCTTGCTACCATCAGTAGTGATACACTTCAAGCTTGTCCACTGAAGATTGTTTTTTTTAACAGCATTTTCAACTTCTTTAAAAATATCTCCTCCAGTGGTCATACATTTCATAATTTTTATCTATCCCTCGAATAAGTATCGATTTTTATCAGTTAGTTGAGTTAATACATATATTTTTAGCAATATCATCTCGAGCTACAGTATTTGCTGACAAACTAATGTTTGAAAAGAAAACAAATTAGCTTTTCTAGACATATTTTTTCTGCTGCTGCAATCATGCAATCCTTGATTAATTCGCCGTCAGTAAATGGCTTTCCATGTTTCACTAGCACGAGTTTCTGCTTCTTGTTGAACATTTACTTTCTTAAACAACATTTGCTGAGATTTCAACGTCCATTTCAAAGATTAATATTTTTCTAATTGTAGGCTTCCTGTAAATTTGAAGTAATTCTGAGAATGTTTAGTCTATGCTTTGAGGGCTGATATTGTTTCGTTGCAAATTATACACAATGCCTTATTACTTGACTCAATCACAAAATATTGATGTCCTCATTGCTCTTTAATTATTCTGCACTCACTATCTATCTTTCGTTTTTTATATTTATACAAATCCACAAAAACGTAACTTCAAATCAAAATAATGTGTATTTTCACTAAGCCTCAAAAACTAATACCTCAAAAACTAAAATCACAAATACAAAAAAAAAATAGTTTGCTTTTCAGATAGCATTTATCGCTACAAATTCACAATTTGGAACTGTTCAACTCTCGGCTGTCTTCCTCGATGCTCGTGAATACTCGAGTCTTCCTGACAAGGAATCACGCAACGCAGGACTTTTTAATAAAATGCTGTAGCTCTACTACTCGCTAAAAGATGGCGCTGTATACTCGCCAGTCGTTAGCAGTCCTAAAACAAAAATTAGCATGTAATTAAAAACTACAGTACGTTAGTATGATGAGCTAGCTAGCTAGCTAGCTACGTAGGTCTTGGCCCCTGGGACTTAGTGGAGGAATCAGTGTGGCCTTAAGCTAGAAATTTTGGAAACCCCTGATCTAGGGTGTCATAAGAATTGGTCTTAGATCAATTCTAGCTTTTTTACTTATTTTCAATTCAATTCAAATATTATTCGAATAACCCATCCCAACTAGTTATTCGTAAAAAGAGTCAATCGAATAAATCATCAATCATTCCCCAAGTTTATTCGAATATATTTTTAATCTAACAAAATGATTAATTTTAAATTCAATTGAAAATATATTTAATTGAAATTAAATTCAAAGTTTAAATTTTATTCAAGACTAAAATGAGCCCTGGACTGACCTATAAATATGCTATATAAATAGTTTTCAAGTTTATTTAATTTAAAAATTTTAAAATCCTAGTTCTCTTTAATTATGCTCAATTTACCAAGTTTTGAATTTTATCTCCGTATTTAAATTTTATTTCTAACTTCCTCAATTATTTTATATAAATAAAATTTTTAAATCCAATCTAATTCCAATGCATTTTATTATCTAGGCGGAACATTCAAAAGATCTATGAGTAGTTTCAATAAAAAAAAAAAAACAAAATAAAAATTCACTACAGTTGAGCAACAATTATATAACCATTCGTAGTTGCAGAATTTGAAGTCTCATGTGGAAAATTAATTTCATTTGTTTCCCGAATGGCCTAAAATATCTACTGGGCCTGAACACCCCCCAAGGCTTTCAATCTTTACCTACCTCCCATTCGGGAATGAATCTATTCGGTACGATTTGAAGCAGAAATCAGATAGAGAAAATTCTCTCCTCCCTCTGATAAAACATGAGTAAATTTTCAGCTGAATTGCTGTACACTTGTAACTTGATTAGTTTGTGGTTTATAAAAGTACTAGAACAAGAGTGTGGTGGAGTTGTAGATTGAAAGTGCCTGAAGGTCCCCAAAAGGGCTATTTGTAATACTGTCCAATGGTATCTACATACTTTTTGCACTCTCAGCAACAGTAAAAGGCGAACACAAGAATTAACTTTTCGGGCTAGTTTTTGTCACATGTTACGATAAATAATTGCTCCACAAATTCACATAACATACAAAAGCCTCTAATTTATACATGAAAATCATTTCCTGAAAATCGAGGCTTCTTTTTTTTTAATTTTGGCTTTTTCCCCTAAAACGATTATATACCAGATTTATGGAATTCGACTAGCTTTTGTATCTGTGATGTGCTTACCTCATTTCATTCTGGTGACCTATCCGCGCGCCCGGAAAAACAGATTTAAACAAATATGATTCAATATAGTTTATAACATTTTGCTGCCATTTAAAGTTCTGATTTATGAAAATGTCTTTCCGAATAATTCAGGATATTTTAGCGATAGTTTTATATCAATGAGCTACCCACCTATGGCGCATTTTAAAATTAATTTTTCGTATCCGGAACTTACTTTTTTTTCCTACCCAACTTTCAGAGGTAATTTAAATGAAAAGTTATTGTTGCTATCTGTCTATAAAGTGATCAAATTTAATTTGGGTTGTAGTTATATTTAGATTAGTATGGGTAACATTACAGATTCAGAGGTTCCTTCTACTAGTAATGAATCGTACTCATAATAGTAAAAAGGCATTTGACTTTTGTAATATATTTCACTCGATGATTTAGATCCCACCTAATATAATTTGAGTTTCAGCTAGAAAACTTGGATGGATTTTCTGTATCTAATTTCATCGGTACTCCACTCTTAAAAAATAGAAATGACGTACTAGTGCCACTATTGTTTACATGCAGTCATCAAAATAATAGTTATTCAGAATTAAGACAGATTAACTACGCTCTATAACTATGTAATGCCAATAAGCTCAACACTGTTTCTTCTCAAAACATTAAAGAACGTCGCTGATAAGGCAAGATGGAATACCTTCTTGTTTTTCTAATTATATCCATCACCAACTAAGCGGAAATATCTATGGTTAACACAGCCTAGCTCGCAGACTAAAGGATGTTATGAATTCAATAAGAGACTGACAATAGACATTTGTATTGATAACATATCCTTCCAAATCAAAATCCAGATCTTACGCGATAAACGAAACTAATTTAAACTATGACGATCTTAACAGAACCGATATCCCGGGATATTTGTTTAACATTTTCCTACAGGCTTTAGTTTTGGCCTTGATTTTACTTATGACTTTATTTTACATTAACACTTAACTGTCCGAAAAAGATATAAAAACTATTAATTACACGATGTCTTTATTTGACAGCTTGTTGCGTGACGGCAAGCCGTATTAATAGTATTTGTTGCTTTAAAAGCGGTTTTTGAGTTTGGGAAGGAACCGGAAAATGGACACGTTGGGATTTGGGAATTTTTTGATAGGGTGTTTGCCCAATCTCACTGATTTTACACACGGCCTTTCTTCTTCCATGACGGGGAGCCTCCACGATTAGATAGTTTGATAGTTCCCCGATGATGTGAGCGCTGAGCGGTGCTGAGTGTACAGATGTGTCTTCTACTGGATGGGCTCTTATCCACGGTGATGGGTTCCTTTGCTGGCGATGAAAGTAAATCTTTCGCCCAAATTTGCGTTGGCAGAGAATTGATGAGTGGGTTGGGGTGTTGAGGGATCTTCTTAAGTTGCTTACCCGCGAGATCTAGAAGATATTTCTCAATTGGAATTAAGCTTGCACTTTCGTACAGAAGTTTGTTGGGGTAGTAGGTTCTGTCAGGTCTCCTGTACAGTCCAGTGCAAGCGCGCAGGATTTTCCTCTCAAAAATGCTAATTTGTTTGTAAGTTGGCGAAATGGTGTGCCAGATGGGGAAGCAGTAGGTGATAATCGGGCGAATTAGCTGCTTATAGATAAGTAGTTTAGTGTCTCTGGAAGACCATTACTCATTTTTATCAAGGGGCTTAGAAGGCTGTAGGCATAGTTTGCCTTTTTTAAGGCCGACTTAGCGTGGCTGTTGAATTTTAGGAGGTTGTTGAAAGAGACCCCAAGGTACTTGGCGTTCTTTGAGGGCTTGAGGCTTTCCATTGTTGGTTACAATTTGAATGTTGTCAGAGCGGGTGGCGATATTGGGTCTTCCCATAGTGGATGGGTTTCTGATGCAAATCAGTTCGGATTTACTTAGATTTATTTTGATTCCCCATTTTTTGTAGAACTCAGCGTGTTTGACTACGTGTTGCTCGACTTTTCTGGCAGTGAAGCTTGGGGAGATGGAGTGGGTGGAATTTGGATTATTCGAGGGTTGGTCGTGCGTGTAGAGGTTGAAAAGTGTTGGTCCGAGGACCGAGTTTTGAGGGGAACACCAGCGCTGAATGACGTTAAGGCAGATTTATTTCCCTCAAGTTCAATGTAGAAGTTTCTGGTTGAAAGGAAATTGTGAATGATAATAACATATCCTTCGATATGATTATACGTGCTTTCGAAAGAGGAGATATGGATGAGGAAATCTTTTGTAGTTTTTGTTCAAATCGTCCACGCTTAAAGCGAATGTACTTAATCGGAACTTTGAGTCGCTGTTACCACACAGTTTTAAATTTTTACAACATTTAATGTTGGCAATTTGTTGCCAATAATAAATGTGATAAAATTACATCTCTAATTTAAAATTAAATGGGCTGTGTAAAAATACATTTCGTACTGCAACGAATTTACTAGCTATATGTGAAATTACAAGGTTGTGTGGAATTCGCATTGTAAAACTACACTGATGTGTTGGAAAGTGTTCCCTGTGAGTGTGGTAAATTAAAATTTCACATCTGACGTATTAACGATAGTCTTGTTTTATTTCGGCCAAATTTTCGATTATAACATTCGGAACTCGCGTTCATCATCTTCTCGAATAAAGCTGTCGAAGTGTTGTTACCAGTTGTTACTTATGGATACAGATATAGCGTTAATCGGGCCTATTCTTAATTCTTTTTGAATGTCATTCCATTCGAAATCAAATATTAAACTGAATTAACATTCAAACAGTATATATTACGTCACTTGGCCGAAAATGAAGCCAGGCTTGAATTCACAAAATATTTGAAATCAAGTTATGAACATTTTTGAATTCATTCACAAAGTACTGTATAACTTCTTCTGATACATTGAATTTCGTCTTTAGCTTGAGAAAAAGCAATGAAAGGGATTTTTTCAATGCCGTTGGAATCATTTGAATTAGAAAATCCATTTGAACTGAAGGAAGTTCCGGCTCCAGGATGTTGTATCTCTCAATTTCTAGATCACTTCTAGAGTTTTCTTTTTGATTTATTTTTAGATAAACGTGTGAAATTAATACAAAAAGAACTTACATTTTTACTACATTAAATGTAGTGAAATTGTAATAATTTTTTACTGTGTAATAATATACTTGGAATGAGATTGAATCCCTCTTTGTAAGACCTAGCTCCTAATGTGATACAGCAAGGGGAAATTTTTTTACGCAGGTCCATACTGATGATATGGATATAGTGATTTTACGCAGGCCAATGCTGAAGTCATAGTGATCGTACTTACAGGCAATATTGGAACCGATATTTCTATGCCTCTGCAATAGGTCCTAATTATGTTTACGACAATTCGGCGTCTTCAGTAATCAAGATAAATATTTCAGGTTAATGCTAGCTGTAAATATCATATAAATGGGAATCTATGCGTCTAGCTTCAGCTAATTCTGGGGCAAAAATGAAACCTAATTACAAGAATAATATAAAAAAATTATAGAAGCTTTAAGCATAAACCCCCTTTTATTAATGATATAATTAGAATAATTTTGTTTTCCTTCTTCTTCCCTTCCCTTGAAATCATCTTATACATAGTCTCTCTACTTGATTGTGTTATCCGATTCCTTGTTTTAGTTATCCACTGATGGGACTGCCACCTGCCTCTTATTAGGAGCAGCGCACCATATTCAGGGATGCTTTTGGTTGTTGTCATAGATAAAAATGTTCATCGTTATTTTTTTATGATTTTAAAGACAGATTGTTTCTACAACAATGCTCGCAAAAGCTAACTTGATTATTTAAGTATAAAGCACCATCCTTGGTTTGATTGATTGCCAACGTTGGCATAGCTTACGATGAGCCACAAATAGAACGACCTGCTTCTGTAGTCGTCCCACAGAAATCATGGAATCTATACAAGAACATACTTTTGGACGGCAACTTGTACCCCTGGAGAGATATGGAGTCATTCCTGTATATATCCATAGATCTAATGAAAGCAAACGTAAATGATCATCTGACTATCAGGAAGATTTGTGTTTGCTGGATATCACACAATTTCACTGAGTTCGAAAAAAAGCACGAGCTGACTATAGCAAACAAAATGCTCAAGAAATTCAACCAAGGCCGGACAAAGGCAGTGTTCGACATTTTGATAGGTAACTAAACTTGGGTTTACTGCTATGAGCCAAGGATAAACCAATCAAAGTGAAACGAGTATAGAGCGACTGTAAACAAATAGTTTCCCCATTCTTCGGATACATGACTCATATTTTCACAATTCCATTAGAAAACCGTCATTCAGACTATATTGAATGATACACCACCATTTGTTTTACACACAGCCTTCAATAATATACTAGACTGCTAGCTGCAGGCTTTCCCATAAAAAAATTTTTGAAGCCAGCATAACCAAACCAAAGTTGACTTAATGAAAACTTAGGACACAGAAGAGTTTTCCGATTGTTTTACATTTAAAATGCACACGGCAAAAAAAAGGAAGAAAAAAAGAAAAAAAAAGAAAAATCAAACTTTCTTTAAAACTTTTATGAATAAAGATAAAAAGTGTGAAAGCGCAAATTGCATGCAATGAAACAGAATGACAAATGTTTCATTTTCGTAAATAAATGAGAAGGGGCGGAATTTTCACGTTTTACTCTCATCAAATGTTCCCACACTTTTGCTGAACTATTGAGAGAATTGGCCAATGTTTTTTATAGCAAAATCAATGTTTGTTAGTGTAATTTCTATGCTATTTGAGCATACGTTTTACCCGTTTCAAATTTAAAACAATGCTTTTTATTTACAACTATAATACTGTAATAAATTTTATATTTCATGAGAAAAGTGCGAATCATATGAATTGATAAATCTGTGGTGTATAAAAATCTGAAATGTTTAGATGTTTCATCACGAATTTTTATTTCATGTTATTTCTTTTAAATTTGAGAAATGAACACTGTGAAAATTCTCTCTATTCTGTGTAGTTTTCTTGAATCAAAACAAGAACTGCAAGAATTTATGTGGTGGGCATAGAGTTTTTAACTGTTTAATACCTACACTTTTTAAACTTTGTGAATAAGAGAAAACAATATTCTTCTGAGTGACGATATTTTCAACCTTGATCGATTATTATATCATTAGATAGTCAAAAGAACGAAGCTAAGCAGAGATACTGTAAGATTCTTAATTTTTCTTGAGAAGCGGCACTTTTGACAACAAAAACAATGAATGAATGAATGATTATTGGAATAATATAAAATAATAATATTGAAATAATTCTAGAATTGTCGACGACGAATATATTATAGTTTCCTAAATAAAGGAGTAAAATAGTTAATACCTTGATGTCAGAATACCTAAACCATAGTTTTGCTTTGTTAGTCTCTATAGACAGAACAAACCACTTTAACATCCCTGGTTGGAAGGTGAATTATCTATCATATCGGTCAAGTATCTATGTGCTAATCCAAACACCTGAATAATGATTGGTCTAATATGAATCATTCCTGCATACTTACCTTATAAGGTCATAATTTAATCTTCTAGAAGACTTTTTTTTTTAATTAATAAAAGCCACTTTCGTGTTAAAAATAAATGTTAAAGCATATAATTTTTGTTATTAGCTTGAAATATTACTATGAATTATCAGGCTATGTAATAACATATTTATTGCAATATATAATTTCCTTTTATGCGTAACAATTTCCCTTCTGTAGATATTTTTCTTACTTTGTGGCAGCACAAATCGCTCGCAACATAAAAAGCATATTTTACACTGGCTTCACTTTTTGCGAGCTGTCATCAGTCTATATATTGAAGTCCATGGTTTTACAGATATTTTTCGAAAAATGTGTGAAAATCACACTAAACTGTTCAGTTCATCACAATATATTGAATCTCGCACTATTGCTGACTCATTCTCCTTACAGTCAGACTTCGAACCTTGGAACTTCTTTTTATACACTAGATGAAATCTATAGGGTATACTAAGTTTTTCATTCCGTTTGTAACACCTTGAAATAATGATGGTAGAGCAAAATGGATTGGACACCCACGCATAATATTAAAAGTTATTTTGATTTTAGCATGTCTATCCGTCCATCTGTGCGCACGATAACTCTATAACGCGTTCACTTAAAAAGCTGAAATTTTGTACACGACTTTAAAAGTAAAATTAAGTTCGAAAATGACCACAAAGGAGTTATCCGATTTGTCATACAAAAATTTCATTTTCCACTATATATATTTGGACACTGCCTGAGAACGCGATAACATAGAGAACTGAAATTTGGTACATGGTGTTTTCATTGTACTAGCAAATAAATTTCAAAAAGAGACTAAATCGGGCAACTCCTTCTTGGTGTTGTCATATAAAAATTTAGATTTTTTACGTATACTGTGAAAACGATCAGTCCAAGACATTTTTATTGTACTAAGAACTTCTTCAGAATATGAAATCCTATAAAATTGGTTATAATCATTTTTTCTGTCCGACAAACCGTTCTACTTTTCTTTTACATGTTATTTTATCACCTTTTTATCAACCCAAAATCTCACATTCGCGACGCATAATTGCACAATACATATATTTCGCAAACGATTGCTATGCTACCGATAATTTTCCAAAGATTCGTAAATTTCAAATAAAAGCAAACTATTGATTGCGTTTTGCCAAACTTTTTGCTTTGACATCCCGTTCTATCTCTTGCTAATATTTTTTTCGAGAAAAGTTTCAGTTGCATTGTATTGTTATAGTTAATAAAAAAAGCCCGTAAATTTGCTCTATAAATAAATATATTTTTTATTAATAAAAGACCATTATTGTGCTTTGCAGTTATTATTTTATCTACACAGACTGAAGAAACAAATACTATTGGACCCCCTCCCCCCCCCCCCGACGAAATTCTGGATACGTGCCTGCTTAAGGTTATCCTTAACATATACCCCGTATAAAGGTGCATCAATGAAAAGGCCTCAATCACAGCAGAGCTGGATTTACCCTGGAACAAGAATTCTACACGAATCAATCTTTGAATTTGTGTAGTTAGGCGCACCTGATATCGACAGATGCAGCGATCACCACCTCGAGACTATGCTAAAGGGCGACTTCAGCTTCAAAACGAAAATCCCATTTAGGGCAGAATGGGAATTACACTATGTGCTTCAACTATTGACACGCCCTGTTATCTACACAGATGGCTCCAAATCGGAATAAAGATCAGGCGTTTTCTCCGAGGACTCTCATGTGGAAATGGCCATACACCTTGAAACAGGTATTGGAGTGTAAAACTACACTTTATTTCTATTCCTATGAGTGTATCGAAAAGGCGTATCTAGGACTGCCCTCTATTTACGAATAATATCTATTGGTTAATTGCGGAAAGCAATGTCTAGCATAGGAATTCTATTTTTCGGTGTAACGGTGGACTCGTCCCATGGGTACTAGGTCACAGCTATATTAGCAGAAATGAAAAGGTTTTGTGCAGCCACGGAGGCATCCATCTCCACAATCGGGGTTGCACCAAAATACCTTACCTCGTAAAAATTTGGCTTGAGTCGACTGCCAACACAATGGTATTTGCTTATATGACCTCTCGGGTAGAACTACAAATAAACTATGGTATAAAC